>JAFIDM010071871.1:0-30138 GCA_023159025.1 Thereuonema tuberculata
ACACTGTGGTCAAAACAGAATGCTTATATGCTAGTGAATATCTGGCCATGAACTATATGCTAGAGAAACTAGAGGTGTTGGAAAGAAGAATCCTCAGAAAATTATGGGTGTTGTTCAGACTGAAAGTGGGTGGAAACTTAGGAGTAACAAAGAAGTTTACCAGAAGGTGGAAAGAATCTCGGAGACCATGAAGAAGAGAAGGTTGACGTTTCTCGGACATTTGTTTAGAATGAATGAGAATAGACTTACTAAACAGATATTTGAATTCTTTTGGAGAAAAAAAACCACTACAGCAGGGATTAAAGAAGTAAAGAGGCATATGGAAATATTAAAAATCTCAGAGGTCGAAATGTTAGACAGAAACACATTTAGAAACACAGTGAAAAATTTGGAAGTGTTTCAAGTCGCAGGACGAATCATGAAGACCGGAAGAGCCTGGACTGAAGATCAACAGAAGCAGGCCAGTGAACGCATGAAGGAGTATTGGAGACAGAGAAAGCTTCGCACAGGGAAAATGTAATGAAGTTGTAGCGTAATCCTAAGTGGTCAATTCGCTTATATATATATAATTACTTTATGTTATAGAATGGAGGGCGTTATTTGGAGCCCCCTGTTAATCCACGCTTTCATGCATTGTTTTCCTAAAAAGTATTTAAATGCACGTCAACCGGAAAATATCAAATACAGTATCTTATTCTACTCATTACACACTTTAAAATGATATAAAACATGTTTATGTACAATTAAGTTGCCAAAAAATGCAGACAATTTATCAAATTAAATTGAAAAAGTAACGACAAAAGCTTCGGGCGACTTTTACTGTTCAATTGAAACAAACATGGTGAAATTATCCACTTCAACGGACCTAAATTTTGGTGTAGCCGCTAGAAGCCAGGACCTGTCTGAAATAGAACTAATCTCGGTAAATTGTAAATTGTCTATTAATAAAATGAAGGATTGGCCTTATTTAGGCAACCTACCTTATATCGTTTTCGCATATTCCCAGTCTAAATTATATTCCTTTACAAAATATCTTTCCACTTTCCTATAGTCTCTTCAGAACACAAAGCTTAATCTCGCTTTAGTGTTAAGCAAATTTAAATTACTATTTTTCTTAATTTTTATTGTGCTAAGTTTTCTTTTTCTCCGATACTCCTATTGGCATACCAACAAAACATTACATAGCATACCAACAAAACATTGTAGCTTCCTGAATACATTCGCAGTTGAATATTTTAGTACCAATAACATTAACATATTTATCAATAAAGCTTTTAAACAATCATTATAAATCTAAGTCTTCAAATTTGACAATATTTTTCTAGTTTACAATAGATTTTACCAATTCATTTGCCAAATTTCTTAATGAACATTTACTTCAATTCCTTGATTTCTGATCATATTTTTACCTTTAGTATTTCTTATGAAGATACATTCTTTAGGTTTCCTGATTTTTGTATCTTTTTCCAAGTATAATAATTTTACATCATTACTAAAAGAATGACAAAGTTTGCTACAGTGTTCAGCTAATTCGTAATTGTCATTTTGCTTTTTCTTTATATAATTTATATTTTCGAATGCTCCCATGCTCTCAGAAACAGGGAACTTCTCGAAAATTCGCCATTTTCTTTTTATTTTTATTGTAATTTTATTTTTAATAAAAGAAGATATGTACTTAAAATAAAATATAGTTTCCTAGAAGATTAGTCATTGCATTTTATGAAGAATTTATATATAGTTACAGTCATTATTTGTTTGGAAAAATTAAATCCTGATTGATGATATCATCGATGTTGTATTTTGTCATAAGATGACGTACAAAATTCTCAAATACGTACGAGTGAATTGTTTTGTCTTCACTAATTCGTGTAAAATGCGGACTGCACTCAAGCTATTGACAAGAATTTTGAAAGTTACTGTATTTACATTTTGTTTACATTTTGAAAAGATTTGATTAACTTTTAGGTGACTCATTATTATAATAATAACAGCATGATAGCATTAAGCAGACATCAAATAAGTTAGAGATTTATATAAAATGCAGGAATGTTGAAAAGCAATTATAAACCGACCTAGTTAACGCAATATCCAAAAAAAGAGGCAAAGATCTCATAATACAATAACTAAGGATTAGAATTCAATTTACAAGAGATCAAGTAGTGTTATGTCTTGATTATTTATAATAACAGTATTTTCCACGTTTCAATAACAATTGTTTATTTTAGTTATCACCTCACAATAGAACAAATGAGCTACTGGAATCGGATGAAAAATTGTAATTGAAAAGAGCACTGAGACTCCTAGAATTCTTTATCCAAGTTCAAGAACAGACGTTCATTGACGAATTGGAGCATCGATTTAGCTCAAATAAACAATCTCGAAAAAAAATTAAATACACAGATTAATTTAACAATAATATTCTTTTTAGTTGGACAAATATTTATTGTGTTTTATATAAAAACTTTTAACTAAAGTTAGGAGAATTTCATTTCTTAAAACGAAAGTCTGAAGTGACTTTTCGGTTAATTAAGCAAGGAAAATTTTATTTATCTGATAAAGAGTGAATATTTTTGAAACGTTGACATAGAAAAAAATTGCGCTATAAATTGAATTACCTAAATTCTAAACTATCTCATATTTTTTTGCCTAAAAGGTCACATCTAAAAAAAAAGAAGTAGTGTAATGAAATATAAAAAGATATTTTAGTGAATCTTTCAAAATTTGAACATTTTGAAATTTCGTAATAACTACAGAAAATGAGTAATATCAGCATCTTAATCGACAAAGCGCTTGAAAACATATTAATTGCTGTGTTCTCCAGAACGAATACACAATCCATGGATTCTCTTAGGAGTTTCTTTTGAGAGAGAATGTCTTCAGTACTTTCTGCTTTAAATCACTTAAGAGAGAGAATGTCTTCAGTACTTTCTGCTTTAGATCACTTAAGTTAGGGTTATACCAATAAAGATTTCTATCATTTTTTCTACTGGAATATAAGTGTTTTTTGATGTAATATTCCAAATTATAAGCCCAATTAGGTTTTAATATTATAAACTCTTTAATTCCATAAACTTCCTTATAAATTAGGTTATATTTGCTAAAGGGTTCTTTAAATCGCTTTAAATTCTGCATAATATTTTCTAACATTATTTTAATTTTATAAGTATTCAAAAGAAATATTTTTTAAAAAAATAGTAAAAGCATTATCAAATAATGTAGATACCGATTATTCTTTAATTTTTGTCCATGCCAAACATCATGAATTTAAGTAAAATTATTAAATATTTTAATGTTTCGTAAAGAAACAAAGAAATATTTTTTTCTTTTCAAACAAATTACATGAAATCCTTAAAATAAAAACGATGTATTATTTATTATAGAAACAACACAGGGACAGAATAATCCAATAGAAAATGCAATTTCGATATATTTCATACGCTACATTGCCTTACTTTTACAAGCGAATATTTAAAATTAATAACGGAAAATGATAACAAATCCCAAAATATAATAATGTAACAATATTTCCATCATCATTAGGAATAGAACTGTGAGAACCTAAAATAAACAATCATTCTTTAGAAGCAACATTAAATTACAAATAACCACATACACAAATTCATCAATCTACACTCATTACCAAAAAAAAAAAAAAAAACGACGCACCTAGAAGGAGTTGGCCGATTGTAATGAAATTTCGTATGCAAAGACATTGGGACCGCCCATGCAAATGATTAAACTTTGGTGTCCAATGAATGAATAGCGAGAGCTACAACGCATCGGAACAGCGCACTCAGCAGGTTTATATGAGAAGCGATTCTCAATCTGATGGTCAAACTTTCTGTTGCATTGCGAGTTAGAATACCTTTCAACGACTGAAAAAATACCTCGCCGCAGGATTCGAGCTTATTATGTGCAAATGTCAGAGTTTGAAAGAGGTCGTATCATTGGATTGAAAGAGGCAGGTGGGCAAATCGGAGAATCGCTCGTCATATGGGTTGAAGTGATGCGGCGATTAGAAAATGCTGGCAGGAATGGGTAGACAATGGCAGATTTCAGCGTTATCAAGGTAGCGGTCGACCTAGGGCCACAGCAGAGCGAGAGGATAGAGTGATTGTCAGATCAGCTGTCACAGCGCCTCAATCATCGTTATCAACCATCAGACTTGCGACCCGCACACGAGTGTCCACCATGACCATTCACAGACGGCTGAGAGAGCGAACATCTACGCTCGTAACGACCGCTACGCCACCTGCCACTCACGTCTGTACATAATCGGGCCAGATTACAGTGGTGCTTGGCTCGATCCGGTTAAAATGATGCTGACTGGGGACGATAGTGTTTAGCGACGAATCCCGCTTCCAACTGTGTCCTGACGATTGTCGCAGACATGTCTGGAGACGCCCAGGGCAGCGTGCCGATCCTGCTTTCACTATTGCACGCCACACAGGCCCTCATTCAGGAGTTATGGTCTGGGGTGCCATTTCCCTTGATATCCGGACCCCTTTGGTCATCAGTAGCGGCACACTTACAGCACAGCGGTAGGTAGACAACATTCTGAGACCTGCTTTGCTACCCTTCCTTTTGCAGTACCCTGGCCTTATTTTTCTGCAAGATAATGCCAGACCACATACAGCAGGTGTTGCTATGATCTGTCTTGCAGCTTGTGAAACACTTCCTTGGCCAGCCAGATCTCCAGATCTCTCTCCAATCGAGCATGTCTAAGATATGATGGGAAGGCGACTGCATCCACCAGAGAATATGGATGACCTAGCCCGACAATTGGAGCAAATTTGGCAAGAAATACCGCAGGAGACCATCAGGGAGCTTTATCACTCTATGCCACGTGGTGTGGCAGCTTGCATTTAGGGTAGAGGTGGGTAACACCTTATTGAGGTCGTTACTTTTTAACTCTGTAACTCTGAAATAAATCATTTAATTTGTCTGAAAGTTTAATCATTTTCTATTCTGGACATAATCTTCCTCTCCAGCAATTTATGTCTCCATCGGGCAACTCCTTTTAGGCAAGTCGTATTTTTTATTAATGTGTGTATATTACTAAAATCCTTTATTTATCTCTTTGTCCGGCGCAATTGTTAATTTTCTGTGAAAAAAAAACTACTACAATGAATCGAACCTAGAAGCTTTTTTTTTTGAACCGGAGTCAAACATCTTATCCATTAGGCCGCGGGGACTGCATGATAGACAAGCAATGAGAGAATAGCCAGAGAATAACTCATTAATTTTAGCCTAGTAGATTAAAATTAAAATTCAAATATTTATTTTTTTAGCTTCTCTCCGTCAACAATATCATGCGCTATCAAATAATGAATTCATTCAAAAAGGAATAAAATAACAATTTTTGCCATAACCGCTTGGAATCGATTCTTCTGGGATTATCTCATACAGAAAGGGGGAGACACGGGGATGGCTTAGTTATTACCGTAAATGTCTTGGAAAAATTTCGTAAAATTTCGAGAAAACAAAAGGTTTAAATTAGAATTAAAGGATGCTTTCTGGAATAAAAAACCCAATTAGCTTATGAATAGAAAAAATGAACTATCAGAATTGACTCGACATTTCCATTTTTAGTAATAATTGTTGAATTTTCAATATTAAAAAAAAAAAAAAAAAAAAAAACCACATTTTTTTTTTGTTGTTGAGTAGTGTCAAGTTTTGAAAAGATGGTTATATGACAACCAATACTAATATAATCATCTCATTTTATTGTTTAAAAATAAAGAAGGAATTACATAAATATTACAGCTTAGACGGTTTTGAACTAGATTCAGTATTAACGGAAAGTAGAAATAAAGAAATATAATCAGAAATTTTACTAATTAAATATTAGCTTGAAAATATATGCAAATGAGCAAATGTAATATGCTGCTTTTAATATTAAAATTGCACTTTATATTGGATAAATTCTGTCCATATGTTGCTTCTATAATAAAGCACATTAAGAAACAATTAAGATCAAACATTTAGAAATAAGAAACACGAACCAAAACAAAAAATTAAAATTTAATTTCAATAGGTTCCCAATTGATAATAAATTCAGACAACATAAAAATTTACTAAATTTGAATAAACATCAATTGATAATTATATTCTGAGTGCGGTTTTAGAAAACAAAATAAATGAAAAGATATTCATATTCTTCAATTAATTACGAATGTGATTATTTATTTTCAAGTGTAAAATAATTGTTACTTATAATTCATGGATAATAAATAAAAATTTCCCAGGAATTTCAGAAACATAGCAGGCATTTCATAAAACAGATTTCCAAAAAAAAAAGTTTAACGAAGGCTGCTAAAATATGTTATCAAAAAAGAATTTTTAATAATGTATAGTTGAAAATGATATAATGTCTACTTGAAAAACTAACAAATATAAAGAAACCTTAATTAGAACAATCAACAAAAAATGAAAATAAATAAATGTATTCATTTGGAGCTCTGAATCTTTCAAGGGAATGCCTCATTAACATATCAGTGAGATGACAAATACCATTTATTTAAATTTCAGATATTTTCAAAGTACATTTCTATTTTGTTTTTATGCGTAAGATAGACATCTTGCAATTTAGAATTTAAAAAGCAAATTTTTCATGTTATATTAATTTTTTTTTTGAAAATTTAAAACTTAACTTTGTGTAAAATTAATAAATATAATAAAATTTGTATTAAATATTTTATTTTCAGATTCGAACTTGAGCAATTATGCCGCATTGGAAAATGAAAAAGATCATAACAGATATGAATATTTTCCAAATTCTGTTCTAGCTATTCATATAACTTCTAAAAAAATTGAAGTTTTTATTTTCCAAATAATTATATGTAATTCGATTTCATAAAAGATTATATCTTCTATATATCGATTATTTCTCAATAAACATTATTGTTTGATTTTTAAATCATGTGTAGTTTTGAATTAATTACGTTTATGCTGTTGTCTTCTTGAATGTTATAGTTTGGAGCAAAGAAAACTTATTTAGAATTAAATTACTAATACAGCAAACTTTCTTCTTGAAGAACTTTTTGAAATTAACAGGAAATCAACGGCATTACACTTAGGTTAAAACAAAACATGTTCTAATTCGTTATTTAGTGGGATGCTTAAAAAAATAGAAGAAATTATTTTGAATTTTTTGATTGCATAACAAACACAATTTAAAAAAAAATTTCACTTGAAAAATACCCCTCTCCGGAGAAAACCTGATTGTGATTTTTTTAATGTTTTAATTCAATTTTATGTAAATTTTAATTTTTAATTCTTAATTTTTAATTCGTATGAAATTAGTCTAGTCAAGTGTACAGGCGTCAAGAAAAAGGACAATAACTTTCACAGTACACGTAAAAAAACCCAATTAAGAAAATTTCTAATAATATAACAAATAAAACAAAAACGCACAAAACTAGAGTTTTCTGATCGGTTTTGGAAATTGTGATACCGGTAATCCAAGAATAGCCTATTTCAGGTTTCGTGACCATCATTCGTTGGATCCGCCCATTATTTTACATCTCAGTGAACTCAGAAAACATATAAAGAAAGCAAAAGCAAACAGTACAAAGGCCCTCCATACAAAAAAACATCAAAATCTAAATAAAGAATAAAAAGACCAATCAATTAATCACAGCTAGCGATCGCTTAGCATGTAAAGGATTGTTTGTTAAAAAAGAAATATATCAATATATAATGCAAAAATTTAACGTGTGTGGAAACAATTATATGAGAAATAAAACGAAAACGCAAAAGACTAAAGAGTTCACTGATTTGTTTTTGGAAATTGTGATGTAAGAAACTGGGCGGATCCAACTGACGATGGTAAGGAAACTTGAAATGGGCTATCCTGGATTCCAAGTATCAGAATTTCCAAAAAAACATCAGTGAACTAATTAGTCTTGTGCGTTTTTGTTTTATTTCTCATATAATTATTCGCACGCACGTTTATTTTTCGCATTGTAAAAATTTCTAATAAATTGAGGAATTTTTCTTTCTTATTCCAAGCATCAACAGCAATGAGAAACACGAAATAATTTTATAAAATGTAAAAGAAATCAGGAATTTTTTCAATACAAAATACAAATACAAACACAGAGTTCAAAGAAATTAAACTTTTAAGTAATTAAGTTCCAAATTATGTATTTGGTAAAATTCTTCAATGTCTTTATCAAATTTATGAATCTATTACATTATTCTAAACAGTTTGCTTTAATTGAGTATGCTTATGTCAAAAAAAAAGGAACAGTCAATTTTCGAAATTTGATGAGGAACAGTCTGTTTTCGAAATTGTCTCTAATATATATTATTATTAATATTTAAAAATTAAGCTGTTGTTTTGTGATATAAATAATTATCACATAATAAAAGCGGGTCTTAAAAAGGAAATTTTAAAACTTGTTCATTAAAATAAAAATTAATTCTTGAAATACAAGTGTTAAACACACTCTTTTGGCAAAAAATTCGACACACACCGAAAAAATTATTTGAAAGTAATGAAACTTCACATGCAACAACTTTTTGTCGAAAAATACTCAAATTTTCAAAAATTCCCACACAATGAATGAACAGCCGGAGCTAGAGAGCATTGGAACTGAGCTTAATGGAAAAACCAAAGAATCGCTCAGTTTTTGGACCATAGCGATATCGGAAGTAGACGATGATGACATGAATTTGTCCTAAACGGCAGATGCCAGCAAAAAGAGGGCAGAGGACCAGCGCAGATATATCTGGAAACTGCTGGGACATCGTGAGGATTCCGCTCTTATTGTAGCACGCCACAAGGCCCGACAACATCTGGGGTGCCATTTCGTTAGATAGCCGAAACCCTTTTCTCAGAACTCCGTGGTATTATCACAGCACAGTGGAGCATTGACAAAATTTTATAACCAATTGTGTCGCCGTTCGTTTCGCGGCACCCTGGGCTTACTTTTCAGCAAGATAATGTCCGACCACACTCGGCACGCCTCTCCTTTCATTTTCTTCGTGATTGCGACACACTTCCGTAGCCAGCCAGATCGCCAGGTCTCTATTCTATTGACCACATTAAGAATGTGATAGGGCGACGCCTACGACCATTCCAGAATGTCGACGAATTAGCTCTTCAATTGTAGGGAGTTTGCCAAGAAATTCCCCAGAACATCATCTCCTAATTGATTCAATCATTGCCACGTCGGCTAACAGCTTGGTATCCAAGCCAGAGATTTCCAGCGCTCCTCACTTTATGTAGCTCTAATGTAGCTAAAATTGACCTCCTCACTTTATGTAGCTCTTATGTAGCTAAAATTGACCTCCTCACTTTATGTAGCTCTTTCTGCCTAATATATCATCCAAGTGTTCTGAAAGTCAAATCATTTCATTTTCTTTATATGTATATTAAAGAACCAAATGTTGTCTCAATTGAATACTTCATTCTTGTGTTGTCGATTTTGTTGTCGAAGAGTGTAATTAAGAAAAGGTTCAATAAAGATTCAAATAAAAAATAAATTTTGTTAAAAAAAAATTTCAAATTTATTCTTTGTATACCTTTGTCTCATTACTGTTTTAAACTACTGTTTCGATTAAATTATTATTTACTCGTCTTTATAAATTAATTTTCAACAAATTACAAAATATATACTTGAATATCAAAATTATACTAATAAATAACGAGTCGACATTTTTTTCAAAAAATATAAAAACAATATTAAAATAAAGACAGTACTGTAAATTTACAAATCTTGCAATATATTTAAAGAATCATAAAAATAACATACACTAAAGTCGTTTCTTTTAAAAGGATGAAGCGACGTCACAGAACAAGTATCACATTCTTCTTATGCGAAGAAAATAGTTCCGGCGTTCTTGTTCTGGCATCCTGAATTTAGAAGATTATTGCTGATTTGAAGACATTAAATACTTTTAATTATTATTATTATTAAATTATTATTTGTTAAATATTATTAACAGAAAATTTAACTGTTCAAGTTATGAGATTTGTATATTTACGATCACTTAGTAAAGGAATATGCGATTGGTTAGTGCTGTTGAGAGGTTAATTTCAACATTGCAGCCTCCAGTGCAAAGTGCACGTCTCCTTATAAATATTTTAAAAGTAATTGTAAAGGTCAATCGATACATAGCAATGCGAAACAAAACATTTCAAATGTTTATTGAAGTTTAGTGAATTGGAGCAACACATGACGGTTAATGAAAAAGAGCACTTTTGAGAGGAATATCAGTGGTCTTTTCATCCCATTCAGAAACAATTCAAAAAGAGGGAGTTTTACTCACACCTGGCAAGAAGAGGTCTCGAAAAACAAATACACTCATTAACAAAAAAAGGACGCACCTAGAAGGAGTTGTGCGATGGAGACAAAAATTGGTGGAGAGGAAGATTATGTACAGAATAGAAAATGATTAAACTTTCAGACAAATTGAATGATTTATATCAGCGTTACAGAGTTCCAAAGTAATGAGGTCAATAAGGTGTTGACCCACCTCTACTCTGAATGGAAGCTGCCACACGACGTGGCATAGAGTGATAAAGCTCCCTGATGGTCTCTTGCGGTATTTCTTGCCAAATTTGCTCCAATTGTCGGGCTAGGTCATCCACATTCCCTGGTGGATGCAGTCGCCTTCCCATTATATCCCAGACATGCTCGATTGGAGAGAGATCTGGGGATCTGGCTGGCCAAGGAAGTGTTTCACAAGCTGCAAGACTGGTCATAGCAACACGTGCCGTATGTGGTCTGGCATTATCTTGCTGAAAACTAAGGCCAGGATACTGCAAAAGGAAGGGTAGCAAAACAGGTCTCAGAATGTCGTCGACGTACCGCTGTGCTGTAAGTGTGCCGCTAATGACGACCAAAGTAATCCGGTTATCAAGGGAAATGGCACCCCAGATCAAAACTCCTGGTTGAGGGCCTGTATGGCGTGCAATAGTGAAAGCAGGATAGACACGCTGCCCTGGGCGTCTCCAGACACGTCTGCGACGATCGTCAAGACACAGCTAGAAACGGGATTCGTCGCTAAACACTATACGTTCCCAGTCAGCATCATTCCAACCGGATCGAGCCAAGCACCACTGTAATCTGGCCCGATGGTTAGCAGACGTGAGTGGCAGGTGGCGTAACGGTCGGCACAAGCGTAGATGTCGCTCTCTCAGCCATGTGTGAATGGTCATGATGGACACTCGTATGCGGGTCGCACGTCGCGGGTTGATAACGATGATTCAGGCGCTGTGACAGCTGATCTGACAATCACTCTATCCTCCCGCTCTGCTGTGACCCTTGGTCCACCGCTACCTTCATGACGCTGAAATCTGCCATTGTCCACTCATTCCTGCCATCTTCTTGTAATCGCCGCATCACTTCGACCCATACGACGAGCGATTCTCCAATTTGCCCAACCTGCCTCTTTCAATCCAATGATACGACCTCTTTCAAACTCTGACAGTTGCACGTAATGAGCTCAAATCCTGCGGTGAGGAATTTTTTCAGTCGTTGAAAGGTATCCTAACTCGCAATGCAACAGAACTTCTGACCGTCAGATTGAAAATCGCTTCTTATATACATCTGCTGAGTGCGCAGTTCCGATGCGCTGTAGCTCTCGCTATTCCTTCATTGGACACCAAAGTTTAATCATTTGCATGGGTGGTCCCAATGTCTTTACATACAAAATTTCATTACAATCGCTCAACTTCTTCTAGGTGTGTCGTTTTTTTTTGGTAATGAGTGTACATCACATTCTGATAAATTACATGATTCATTTCTATGCACTGCAATCAGAGATAAGATGCAGAATTAGATGCTTTTACAATGTGAAATATCACACATAGGAAATGTCCTGAAAGAAATTACTGACGATCCGGAGTTGCAAAGTAGTTACCGCAGTACCAGAGAACATAAAAAGTAATATAAAATTGTTTGATTTTGGTTTTAGTACCGGTTAAAATTCACGATTGTGTGACAGTGAAGATATAATTACTTGGTCTCACAAATATTTGTTGGGTTTTTGCTGCTATATATTAAATTTAATATCTTGAACATTTAAATTTAATTAGTTGTAGTTTATTTATTTAATAAATAATCATTTGTTTTTGCTTGAAAAGAAAATTTAGTTTGAGATTTTAATTTCAACCAATGAAAAATGAGTGAGTTGACGTCATACGGGTTGTTGTGTGCGATGACGTAGAAAGAGAACTTGCTTGGGATTCAGACGAAGAGGTTGGTTCGTCTAGCTCGTCTCAAGAATGAAGAGCGGGATTTTTGATTACGCTAGGTCGCTGCCGAAACTAAGAGAGTGATAATTATATGGATGCAGTTGACGAAACTCAAGTAAGGAGTATCTGTAAAATTCCGATAGCCTGCTCGTAACTTTAAGAAGTCAGTATTATCTGTGAGAACGGAAAATTCCCTAAGCAGAACTGATGTCATTAATGAATACTTCGAACATAAGAGTAAACTAATTTTGGATATTTAAAGGACATTATTCTTCGAATAGTTACAAGTAATAGTAACTTTATATTTCTATTGAAAAGTGTTCGTAGAGATTAACGAAGATATAAGATTAACATTGGTTTTCCGAACTTTAATAGAAGAGTCCATTTCGAAGAAGGTGACAGCGGTAAGCAAGCCGTAACTAAGAACTCTATCGATTAAAATTATTATTATATTTCTGAGTAGTAACTAAACGAAGAAGCTATTCGTTTACTTGAAGAAATAAGTATTATTTTCCTAAAAGGAATCGAACTGAATTTAAATCTCAATTATATTAAAGGCAATAGAACGTTAGTTAAGTCCGTGATGTCTGGAGCGATCCAAGTTTAGCCGAACAGAGGGTTGAAGAGTGCAAGAACCGGAATCATAGAAGTGCGTTCGAATTGCGAAGTGAATTTCTTGAAGAATAAAAGTAACAGAACTATTATAGAAGAAAGTGCACAACTATTAAGGATAAGGCAATTTAGGAACGAAATTGATTCGAGTAAAGGAAGAATTCTTAACCAATTAATAAGGAAAAATTAATTCGTACAAGTGGAAAGGAGACATCATTACACAGAAGAGGATTAAGTGCTTCTAACGATAAAGTATACGAATAAGAAAGAGCAAGTGTGCAATTGTGATAAGTGTTAATGGCCTGTATGTTAATTAAGTGTTTATTAGTAAAATCAACAAATGGTTGATTTTCAAAGTGAATCAGTGCTACATGTTTTCGTGAAAGATGTTCCTGCAGTGAATCATCACTCGAAGTCTACAATTTGTAAGTACATTTTACTTTATATATTTTGTAGTGATACGAGCATTGAAGAAGCCGAAGTACAATAATGCGATTAGAATATTCAATAAGTATTTAATTGAATAATTTCGAGATTATTTCCATATAAGGGAAAAACCTAAGATAGTAGTAAATATCGTATTATTGAGAAGTATACTAATGAATTATTGAGAACTGTCACATACATGTGAAATTGCCATTTTCAATTATTGAGTATTTTAGAATATCAGTCCATACACATAGGTGAGAAAACCATTGTTAACATTTTTGTATTAAGGTGTTATAATGATATTGTAAGTTACATAATGAGAGTTATTAGCTCATACTGTGATACATTATACTATTTTACAATTACACTGAGATTAAGTATAATTATGGTGATCATTCTTTAATGACATTTATTGTCGATTAGGATTATATATACTGAGATTATAAATTGTTAAATATATGCAAAAGTGCATACAGTTTATTTATCCATGTTATCCTTGTCATTACATGTAATTGGTCAACACAATATAGCAAATGAGTATTGTAATAAACAATTTTAAAATTTTCAAAGCTCTTGTTTTTCTCTGCTTTGGTGTGCTCTTCTCTGGAAGTATGCGTTCTGCGCAATACCTGCAGCAAGTTATACTTGAAGAGACATTTTAAATTTGGCAGCGGAAATTTAGAGAAGTTTTATAGCACATATTATCAAATTAGAATATGAATTTTGGAATCTGTATTGCTTCATGGGTCATTCCGCCATTCCGGTACTTTTGTCTTCCCAGTTTTTTTAAAATTACAATTTTAGTGAAAAATTAACAATTTTCGGAATAGACACGTCTAGAACATATGCAGCTAGACAGTCAAGAAACCGTTTACGAATACAATATTAATTACAATTTATTTTTATTTATTTATTTTAAAAATTCATGCAAAAACAGCAAAAAGTCGTGTTCCAAAGATGCACCTTCATCAGACTTTCACTTCATTAACATATACAAAAATCTTTTTTTTCCGTATTTTTTTTATTTTATTCGTTTAATAAGTAATTACAATAACAATGAGTTTGCTTAAAAATAATTATTAGTTTAAATTAAATTAAATTTTGTTCATTGGTCCCACATTTATGTCATTGCTGTTAATGGTGCGGTTTAGGCATGGAGCGTTCACTTGTTCATAAGTTTGTAGCGACATTTTGCCACTAGAGTACGCCACTGTACCCTCCAACCGTGTGAAGACATGCAACAATCGCTTCGACGCTATTTGGTAATTAATTTAGCTTTTAAACATTTCGTACCTTTTACAACAGTCATCTGCTGTTACCTATATTATTGTTTACGTTAAATAGCTGCAGAACTACTTTGAGTATTAAAATATTCGTTAAAATGTGCTGATTAAGGCTGTAGTTTATGAGCATGAAATACATAGGCCTAGCGATTTGTTGGCAGTGGTTTGGTCAGTGCTGTTACTGTCATTGCTGTTACTTGTGGAATAGTACCAGGAATGACAGTTGGTAACAGCAATGACAATTCCTGAAACTGTAATGAGAATATTGATAAAGTCTACTTATTGATAAAGTCTACTTAATCGACACATTTCAATTCTAAAAGTAAAATGTATTGAGAATAATTTAATTTAATTTAAATATCTTAATTAAGATAATTCTTAAAAGTTTCAATAGGTAAACATAACTAGTATTAACTCCGCATTTTAGGAAAACTATGGCATCAACAGCAGCTGAGAAGCAGAAGTTGTATCGGCAACGGCGTGATACTGATTCTCAAAGAAGGTCTCAGTACTTCTTAAAGGAAAAGGATAGGTACAAACAAAAAAAAGGCTAGTCACAAAATCAAGCTTATTTCTGAATTATCTGAACATGCACAACGATCCCAGCGCAAAATATGGAAACTGGTTCAGCAAAGATGCAGAGAAAAACGTAAAACAAAAGATTCAACTTCGACAAAACCCACGTGTTCGACCGTGATACCTTCTAGGTAAGTTATAGACAGGGCCGTCGCGTGGGCGGGGCGACCGGGGCGATCGCCCTGGGCGCCGCGGCTAGGGGGGGGGGCACCTGATGAAATTTTGCCCAGGGCGACACGGCTAGGGGGGGAGGCAATGGCAACAGGAGATTCCGTTTTTTTTTTTTTGGTTGTTGAATTGGAGATTGAGGGGGCGCCTGACGAAATCTTCCCGAGGGCGCCACGGCTAGGGGGGACGCCGCGGCAACGGCAACAGGAAATTCCGGGTTTTTTTTTTTTGTTTGTTGAATTGGAGATTCCGTTTTTTTTTGGTTGTTGAATTGGAGATTCAGGGGGCGCCTGACGAAATCTTGCCCCGGGCGCCAACAAACCTCGCGACGGCCCTGGTTATAGATTGTAAAATTTGTACATGATTTGGCGTTCAAGTTTATGTCTGCATTTAATTAATGTTGCATGTTCATTTGTCTAATTTCAGACAAAAACTGTTTGGAAAGAAGGCCAAGAAAAGAAATGGCCTGTTACAGAGAGATTGCCAAACTAAAAGAAACGCTGAGTAATCAAAAACGACTAACCGAACGCTATAGAAAGCAGTGGATAAAAAAACGCTTTGAAGAGTTAAAAATACACTAAATTCTAAAACCAATATCATGTTGAGTGGTTGTACTGTCACAGAAGAAGTTCTCAGAGAACTTGTTTTCCATAATACTATAATGGACCACTTAAGAGAAAAACACACAAATAATCAAAAAGAGAGGGATAAGCAAGTAATAGCGAAGATTCTTACAGGCAAAATCATTAAAAAGTATAAAATGCAAGGACTTGCGCAGAAAAAAATTGGATTTTCTAAAAGACGTTGGAAAAAGTCAACATCTACTTCTATTGATTATGAAAGGAAAAAAAGAGTATACAAACTGACTAGTGAAATGAAAAACAACATTTTAAACTTTTATGTAAGAGATGACGTTAGCGGAGTAACAACTGGGAAAAAAGAGACAATAACAAGAGAATCAAAGAAGGAGCAAAAGCGATTTTTAACAGATAGCTTAAAGAACTTGCACACAAAGTTTTTGGCTGAAAATTCCAAATTTAACCTTTCTTACTCTGCCTTTTGTTCTCTCAGGCCTTTTTGGGTTTTGCATCCCAGAACTTCTGATAGAGAAACTTGCTGGTTCAAAAAACATAAGAATATATTTTTTCAGGCTGATAAGTTACACAAATTAAAAGTTATAGATTCAGTAGACGTAGAAGAGCTAGCTCTCGATTTGAACTGTTGTGAAGAACGATGCAAAGGATGTAGTTGTAAGGATTGTGATGAATGTAAAGACAACAAACTAATAACTAATCTTACAGATGGCAGTGACGAGATGTTTTGGTGGAGATGGGTGACCAAACGTCAAAGTAAACATAAAACTACCCCAGAGGGGGGAAAAGAAACCATATCATTCAACATTACAGTAAAAGAAAAGTACTATGGTACAAAAGAGAATTTATTAGAGCAATTTCAAAATAATCTTACCAAGCTCAGAAAACATGTATTTAATATACGACATCAGTTTTCTGAGCATCGTAAATTAGGACAGAGTTTGAGACCAAATGAATGCATTATTTACATTGACTTTGCTGAAAATTACTTATGCAAGTATGATTCTGAAATCCAGAGTGTTCATTTCGGAGGTTCCCATAAACAGGTTATGTTGCACACAGGTGTTCTGTACGTTTGTCAAGAAAAGCCATTGAAATTTTGTACAGTTTCGGATTCTACAGAGCACGTCCCTCCTGCCATTTGGGCTTATTTGGATCCAGTGCTTTCATACGCAAAAAACAAATACCCCATGGTTAGCAAATTACATTTTTTTAGTGACGGTCCAACAACGCGATACCGCCAAAAAGGCAATTTTTTCTTGTTTTCCACAAAAGTATTCCAGAAGGGTTTCACGCTCGCCACGTGGAACTTCTATGAAGCTGGCCACGGTAAAGGGGCCCCAGATGGAGTCGAGGGAGCTTTGAAGCGTACAGCAGATTCCCTTGTGGCACATGGAATGTCTATTTCACATCTGTTAGTATTCTTTGAAAACCTAAAAGCATCCGGAACAACAGTAGAATTATTTTACATATCAGAAGATATTGTTGAATTTGCAACAAGAGCTCTATCAACCGGCCCGCCTACTGTTCCAGGCACGATGCAGATTCACCAAATTATAGCACATACAGAACTTGAAATAAATTATAGAGATGTAAGTTGTTTTTGCAGTTACAAGAAAAATTACTGCTGTGATTGCTTTACAACAAAGAAGTTCACTTTCATTACGAATGAGATTACTGACTGTATTGATGACGATGTAATCGATATCATACCTATAGAAACGGGTGATTTGGATTTAGTCGGAAAGTGGTGAGTTGCAGTTTATGATGATGAACCATACTCAGGCATTATACAGTCATTTGATGAAACGGACGTAGAGATTAAAGTCATGCATAAAGTTGGCAACAACATATTCTGTTGGCCTTTCAGACATGACATACTGTGGTATGGGTACAATAAAGTTATTAGTTTAATTCCTGAGCCAAAGAAAATTACTAGCAGAAATGATGACAGTAGTAGACATGTTGTGGTGGATCCCAAGTTGTGGGACCTTATCATTGCGAACCTAGGCTAAAGAACAATATTTCATATACTTTTAATCTAGTCATTACTGTTACGATCATTGCTGTTACACCAGAGTCATTGCTGTTACAGCGTGTTTATTTCATTATTTTTAATTGTTATTGAATGCAACAATAAACAGGCAGCATTGTTGCCAACTATAATAACTACTTGATATGTAGATTTTTTTTTATTCCTTTCAATACTGATTAGCCTGTTTTATGGAAACTTTTGTTTCTAACTTTTACATACGACCTAAATATTTGAAGTAATTTATAAAATAAATTACTCTAAACTCTTTTTTACTCTTCTATTTTGTTATTGAAACCTGATGTAACCTTGTAACACGTCAAATAAAACAATTTGTTTATTGTTCGTCTTGCGTTTTCATTAAAATTACCAACATTTGGTCTCGGTAACAGGAATGACAAAAAAGGTAACTTTGTGAAAATAAAATATTTTTTACTTAAAATAAGAAATAAATTAAGCTCGGCCAACAGGTGTACTAGATGGAACAGACTTATAACTAATTAATTGCTAGGTTTGCTTTAAAGAAAAAAAAACATTTTATAAAATTCTTTATCATAGCCAAATTTCCCTCTTTGGTGAAATCACCCTTATAGACCATGAAGACCAACAAATAGTTAATAATCTAAACTGTGATTCTTCTGATGGTATGAGCAATACGAACCCATCAATTGAATGTGAACTTTTCACAGTGAACACTGATCAATAAAGTTAAACAAATCAAAAGCGAAAACTAAACTTAGCAAATACAATGAAAAAATTAAATAAACAAAGAAAAAGTGAAATAAAATTAAATAAAAAAGGAAAGAAATGTACATAACAACACAAAAAAAAATGAATAGAAAGTAAAAGAAAAAAAAATTTTTTGTTGGTGTGAACGTTCCAACATCCTTTGTTTTACAAGCTGAATGCTGTATCCATTAGATCACCATTTAGTATGCATTGCTCCCAGTGACGTCATTTCAATCTTTTCATGAAACTAACTTTAGTTTCCTAATTCAATCAGCAAAAATTACAGCAGAAAAATTTTTACTGTTTATAATACAATGATGACAATGAAGAATTATTTAAACTTGTTCATTAAAATCTGCGTATGTTATATATTGCCACTTAACATTTCCATAATATTATCAATAAATGTTAACAATATATATGATGACAAATTATTATTAAAAAAGTTTAGTACACCAAAATGAAGATCAAAACTCTCACCCAATGCTAGATTCCTGCTATATAAATTGGAAGCCGGGCAAAAACTTAGAATGAACCTTAAAGGTCAACAAAACTGCTTTTAGTAACTCTGTACATTATAAGGCAAATGTTTAGGGCAAATGATATCTAGTTATTTGTAACAGAGGATATCTAACGATTGGTTTGAAATTGAATCAAAAGTATTGTAATAGATGATATCTAAATCATTATTTGCATTTGTTATTATTTTTCAAAACATATTCAAATGTGTTCATAACGAATTTGGAGAAGAGAGAACAGAATTTCTTCTCCTCCATTAATCTCCTAAAGAAGTCTCTTGCAAAGAAATATGAAATATAGACGGAAAATAAAGAAGTGTTTAATTGTTATAGAAAATTTTGGTTTATGAATTATTAAAAACTGTAATTAACAGTGAACTGGAATATGAACAATTATTTCTAGTCCAGAAACATTATTAAAGTTCAACAATTGAAAACTAATCAGATATCAATAATAGAGGTTGATCAGACCATTCCTATTAATTAGAGATTGATGATAGAATTCAAGATAATCAAGATATTTGCAAATTATCAATATGCCAAAACTATTTCTTTGAAAATTCCAGGTTTAGTTTTATGTACCTCTGTTCGAAATTATCAAAATTTCTAATTAAATAACGTTATTTCTAATTTTCATTACTACTGAATCTAAAAAAAACCGTGTAAGCTATAGTATTTCAGTAATTATTTCTTTATTTTTTAAAAAAACGCTAATATGATAACAAAACTGTTGTTTGTCATATAACTAACTTTTCAAAAAATGATACTGGCTAACAAAATAAATTGAAAGCTAATCTTGCATATACTTTGAAACCTGATTTCAAAAATGATAACAATTTGTCTGCATCAGCTATAGTTGGGGAAAATTGATATGGTTGTATTTGTATATGGTCAGGCGATGCGAAGCTCGTGATAACAAAAATATTAACTTACAACGTATTTCTTTAAATTTTCAACATATTTCGGTATTTAAATATAAATATATTTTAAATATTAATATTTTAAAGTATGTTTTATTATTTAAATTTGACCTAACTTTGTCTTCACCATCTTCACATTGCAGGATTCCAATGTGATGTATGAGTACATTGACATGATTTTTATGGTACATAAAATAAATTTTTATCTTCCTGTAATTTCTTTATTTTCAAAGTTTAAAACGATGTAAAATTTATCTCATCTAAAATTGAAAGCTAAAAATAAAGTTAGTTTAAATGAGAAATATTTTCTCAACGATATTCGTTTATGATGGGAAAATGTGTACAAGAAAACTCATTTCACCAAACGATGCCATTAGTAGTCTTGTTGAACTTCTTTCATGAGACTTTGTTGAAAAACTAAAAACTGTGTGCAATAACACGCATTTTAAGGGTGTTCCTTTTAGTTCCTTTTTGATTTCTTTGAAGTCTCAACGTTGCATGTTCGCCTGCTTTAAAATTAAATCAATCGTTTTCTACTCTATATTGAATCAATTCATGTAATGGCTTTTGATAAGTGTAATTTTATATTTAATTTACAGAAACTAGCTGTTTTGCTGGTATTGCGATCTCGGTCGGAAATGAACTATTAAATTAGATTCCAAAATGTGTTTTGCTACATTTGTGGCGAATAAATGGTGAAAAAAAGTAGGAAACCTATACCTGACTTTGTGAAGAAACCATGTCTTGGATATGTTAATCCAACTTGGAGACCAGGATAAACGGTGGGCTCCAAGTACTGTTTGCAATATTTGCACACAGCATTCGCGACATTGGACAAATGGAAAGAGAATGTGATTGAAGTTAGGGGTACCAATGGTTTGGAGGGAACCGAAAATCATAGTAAAACTGTATTGTCCAAGTAAATAGCATTAATCGAAATAATTGTAGCATGCTGTCATATCCTACACTTTGCAGGACGACCTACACTTTACCTACACTTTGCAGGACGATCTATTCCGCAATTAGATGAGATGCATATTTCATCCTTCAACCTCCTACCAGAGCTACCGAAGCTGGATCATAGATGCCTAACAACATACTGGCTAATGAATGTGAGGAAAGGGATAGTTCGGTTGAGAATTCGATTGATTGATGATGATCCAAAAATAGTAACTTTTAATTACTTTTACGGCAGGACATTGTACGTTGTCCATTGTAATGTATTAAAACTAAACAAATATTGAATATCTATTAAAACCCAATTGAAAAATAAAAAAAAATGGAAAAGGAAAAAATGGTTGAAGAAAAAAATACTTAATGGATCTGACCGCGAAGAGCACGAAATTGTAGCAGAAATGATTAAAGAAATCCTCAATAAAGTTCGAAATATAGAGAATAATGTAGAAGAAATTACAGAGGACAATAAATATTTGAAGGAGGAAACATGAAATTAGAAGAAAGAAAAAACAAATAATGAAAAAGTCCACTGAGAAACTTCAAATTAGTTCAGAAAATCAAATAATTGAACAAAAAGAAAAAAACAGGAAACAAGATGACAAAAGCCGGCGTTATAATATTATTATTGAAGAAATAAATGAAAACGAGAAGGAACATTGGAATATGACGGAACAGATTGTAACAGAATTCATTCAAACGAATTTTCAAATGACGCTAGAAATGCAAACAGCTCATAGATTTGGGTTGAAAGAAATTTTAAAGGAAAGACGAATAATACAGTAAAACCTCGTTAAGTCGTCACCCGGATAAGTCGTCTTTTCCTTTGGTCCCGACAAGGTCTCATAGACAAGAATGTAAATAACCCTCTTTTACTCGTCACCAAATTTAATTCTATTCCGGATAACTCGTCACCCTCAAATGGCGAAAAGCATCTTTATTCTCAATTTTGCCTGCTGTCTTTTCAGCCCCGCCCCTTCACTCTAAGAAAGCCTAGCCTTTACGGGGAATTTTCACGTGGGAAATTCACTTGGAAAATTACACACTTCTCGCTGCGACTCTTGTCTAGATTAGACGTTTTTCTTGACCGCTACTGAGTGTGAGTAAGTGAGTATTTTATAGCGAGTAAGCACCGAAAAATTAAAAGCGATCGAAATTGTTTTTCTTCCTCCAAATGTAACTGCACTTCTTCAGCCTTTAGATCAAAGGATAATTCTTGACTTTAAACGAAAGTACAAAAAAATGCTTGTAAAGGACATGATAAAAGCCTTGGGTAGGAACGAAAAGCTAGAAGTTTACGTTTTAGATACGATTAACTTTGTGCACAAAAGTTGAAGTTCCATTTCGTTACAAAGTGTTTCGAATTGTTACCAGTAATCACCACCTTCATCAATCAACACTGTTGGATTATTTTAATGCCAGTAAAAGAAAATAAAATTTGTTTTTTTTTTTATTTTCCACTCATTCATTTGCATATATTGATTTCTGAAAATCTTGTTTTTCTCACCGAATCCTACAGCAATTCATAAAAATATTATATTTCAGTGATTTGTTGTTTTTTTTTTTGTTTTTTTTTTTTCAAAAAATGCCTTCTCCGCTTAAGTCGTCACTCCGCTTAAGTCGTCAAAAATGTTAGGTCCCTTGAGTGACGACTTAACGAGGTTTTACTGTAGTAAAATGTAGATCTAGCAAATAGAAAGAACTAATAATTTAAAAAAAATGCTTTCAAGAAACAAAAGTCAAGATAAAAGAAGATTTCTCTGATGAGACGAGATGTATAAGAATGAAACTTAACTAGAAAAATTATGAGGAAAGGATAAAAGAAAAGATAGTTTCGGTGAAATACGATATTCAGTAGATATTGAGAAAATCATTGACCTAGGAGAAAGACATAGTAGAAATAGCTCTATCTATACCGCGTAGCCCAATAGGAACAAAAAGCAGAAAAAATAACAAACTGAGATATCTACAATCGACTTAGTGAAAAATAATAGAAATGAAAATGAAAACAAAAAATCAGTACTATATTGGGACGTAGCTGGGCTGAAATAAATTGAAGATTGGAATGAGATTTATAAATATTGGAATGAGATATTACTGCCTTTACCGAAGTATTGAAGAAATAAAGAATAATCACCAAAAACACAATGAAGAAGCATTTATTCGTTCCGTCGAGTGTATGCCTGTTACGTACACTCGTACAGCGACTTACAGAATATTGCACCGTTGGTTCCTAATTGTGAAGTTGTAAAATTTGCTTGCGATGGACAGTGTGTCCATGCACTGGCCGCACTTTATCTACACGATGATTCACACATGCCGCCTAATACTGTCATTTAAGTCTGGGAGATATTAACACGATATCCATTTGGATATCCATTTGGATAACCGGATAACCATTTGGATAATAGGAAATGAACGACCTTGCGATCTGTGAACTGTTGATAGAAACAATGCTGTAGGATAAGATCAATACGTGGGTCGCATCATCTTGAAGTAAACTGTAAACAGAAGGAGTTGTCGCTTATGACAAGCACGACCCCACGTACAACAAAATTCTGGAGCAAAGTCAGGGCCATCACATACCATGCTATACTTTTGTCAAAAACAACTTCTTCAAAGAAATAGGACTGATGATAAATGTTGAAGTGAACATTTTTCAATTCTGGAAGAGCATTCATTGCAAAATCTTCACTAACTTACGATGATGTTGATAAATACACAATGAAAAGTTTAAAATGTCATTTTAAGTTTTATTAATTATTTATTGAGCTTTAAAATTCTTGTATTTTGCTGTAAAGCGCTCTGCACGGGAACTTTTATAAACTTTTTTTTTTCTTTGAATAATCCATTTCCACATCCTTACAATAGTCTCTATACTATTCAATTCAATATAATACATTAGTGTATTATAGTTGTGTGTTGCAGAAGTCTCAGGTGCCCTTACACTGAACAGTCAATATGCGATTCATTTTTTACGTTTGAGATGCGAATGTTAACTCCTGTCCATTTGTCACACCCTGCTAAATCCCGATAAATGGATTGTGCACCTCATTTTTATTACTTAAAATGTACAAATGAAAAATATTTTTTTATATTCAATAGACATTATCTTATTTTATTTATTAAAAATATCCTATATTTGAAGTATGGAGATAGATAAAAAATTACGGAGATAGATAAACAATAAATAGTATTAAAATAAGGTGATTTATAATTTCAGCCTAGAATTTTATATTAAATGCTACATTTCCATTACAGTAAGTATGTAGTTATAGTATATGTGATGTTAAATAATTAAACGAAACCGTATATCTTTTATTTAAGTAGTTAGTAACTAAAATAAATGCTTTCAATTACATTAATTTCTCTTTTTTTTATTTCTCTCAAATGAATGGTGAATTAATCTAAAACAATCGACTGAATTGCGAAGAATATTTGAATTTTTTTATTTCAAGTAACCAGGATGAGAACTAGATACTTTTCTCAAGATTTGATTACATATCTCTATAAGATTGTTCTAATCAATTGTAATTTGAATCTGATTAAAATGCTTAAATTGTAAAGCAGAATATATATCAGAGTAGAGAGACCAACCCTTCGTAGTAGCCTGAATAACTGACGAAACCCGTGCAATGTCGATACTGAGAAGTTTATGCTTACTTTTGGTATTTTTAAGTAAGTATTAATTAATTTTTAAAAGACAACTACATCAAGGAATTGCTGCTAAAATATCTCAAAGAACTTCTAATACTTTCTTGAAATTTTTGATCTTTCAATTCAATTATGTCTTGAATTTTGACTGTTATAGTAATTACTCAATCGATTTATACGTAAAATCAATGACATCTAAATATCCGTTTCCTTTTTATAGTTAACTAATTTTTTTTTTTATCTTTCTGTGATGATGACAAAATCTGTTCAATTTAAGCCATTCTCGATAATTCAAATTTACAGTTACAAAATTAAAATTAAGTACTTATTAAATTATTTTGAAGTTATTTTTTGTAATTGCAAGTAGCATAAATATATATACAACATTTTTTTTAAAAGCTTGGTTCTCTTCAGATAGGCAGCATTACAAGAAGGAAGAAACTCGATATCAAAAAATTAAAAAACAGGAAATTTTAATGAAAGCATTCCACATTTTGATCTATCATTTTTTCCTTCAAAATAAGACTGAAAAGAAAAACCAAAGAAATCAGAAAACTTTTTTTTTTCTAATGTCAGCTTTATTTGTTTCTTTTCTTCATCATTTTAAACTTTACTTGCATAAATACTTCTGTTTCTGTACATTATGAACAAAATATTGAAAAAGTCAATATTAAAACTTCAAAATAGCTTTTCAAATCAAGATTTTGAGATCACTGTCAGCTGTAAATCTCATGAACATTGTAACTATATACAAACGACCCGTATTACTTCCTTAATTCTTCTCTTTTGTAATATATACCATTAAATATCATGCACACTACCAGAAATAAATGTCACAATACTACATTTATTAATAGAAAAAGTAATAAATTGTAAAATTGTAACTACTTGAAATTAAAATTCTTTCGTTTTTTACACAATTTTATTAAATTAACAACTTTTATTTTGCAAAAAATGTTAAAAACATATAAATATAAACCATTTCAGATTAAACTAGTGCAGCTGAGTTTCATGCTATGCAAGACGAGAGCTTATCCAACACAGCAAAGTCTCATTCTAATACAAAATAGAAAACAAGCCGAACTTACTTTTCCTGCTGAAAACAAAAGTCTAAGTATAAATTAGTGGGTCTAAAGTTCAAATCAAAAACAACAGAAACCTTTTTTTTTACCATCTCATTACATGTCCACCCTAAGTAAAAATTAAAAATTTGGCTCTTTGGACAATAAGGAAATTAATTTTTAAGCATACTTTTATTCTTGTAATTATACTTTTTGCAAGTTAACTATCATCAAATTAGTCAACTATAGTTGCCGTAATACATTGATATATAAAGCTACAGCTGAAATCGTTTTAGTTAAGCATTTTATATAATTTATAAAATTTAAAATATTAACAATGAGGTTTTTGTTAATTTTTTTAAATTTTATGAATTACAGAATAAATGAACGTTTTTTAAAGCGATTGAGACTATTTGTTACTCATTTCATGTTCATGATATTTAAAAGACAATAAAATCTTTAAAAAACTGAAATTAGACCATAATATCAGATTCCAAATACTCTTCGTGTTTTGGGAGCTCTAAACAAATGTAGGATTACTTCATATGATAACTTTTTTTTCTGTTCAATAGTTCCAATAGTTTGGGGAGTCTCACCACCATTTACACCTATTCAACCACCGGTTCGGCCAGGTAAAGTACTTTTTAATTTGAAATTAATAAAGATACAGTAAATTCCGCTCACTAAAATTGCAATCCTGTGTTGATTGATATCCTCTATATAAATACTTACTTTATAATTTGTATACTTAATAGTTTTCCAAACCTTACCAACTATTCCTCCCCATATACCACCACCGATATGTGATGTGTTCGCCGATCCTGGTTGTGATTTGTTTCTTGATCTGGCCTGTATATTTTTCGCGACAAAGACGAGTACTTTCTTTGACCCGGAATGACGAACAGAATCTGCTACTTCATCAAGAAATCATAAGATTAGGGTACAAAAGTGTAATTCATTTCCTTCTGGTTAACCTTCTCTTCTGTCGGTGTTTATGTCACTGATCAATATTAAAAAAAATGATGGTTTGTGCGAAAGATTCTTGGGGTGTTCCCGCGGCCCTCCTAAAGAGTGAGGGCTACTGACATCTTGGGGTGGTAGTGAATATAGACTATATATATATTCTTCACTGCATGAATTCTTTCACTTCCAATTAAGTAGTGCAAAAGTTAGATGATAAATAATTTGAATTTTAGTTTCTTCTTTATTTCTAAATTGCAACTTATTTTATATAATTAAAAAAAAGCGAGAAAAAAACGCTTCAAAGTGTACTTACCAATGATAATTATATTGGAAGGGATTTTCATGGTATTATCTTTCCTTTCCTTTACAACTGACACAAAAAAATGGAGTATAATTAAATAACTTAAAAATGTACATTTTAGACAAGTGAAATAAATTGGTGCTGTATACGATGAAGAAGAAAAGAATTATTGACAAATATGGAAACCCCAAATTAAAGCTGATAAATGCAATTAAAACTGCAATGTTCAAGTTGAAGCAAAAGCTGTTAATTTAATATTATAGTAATGCTTTTCATAAATTATTCTAATCAACATGTCATTATTGAAATTGAGAATCAGTAATGGTATAAAAGAAGGGAACTTTTACTTAATGGGCAAAACTAATCCATTGAGATTTCAAAAATTTATTTTTGCATTTTGTCGAGAAGCCATTCGCAAGAACCAACTTTATAAATGGTTTCATAGTAAGTATTGTCAGTGAAATTTGAAGATTGCAATTGATTCTAATCTCTTTCAGTTCATTTTTTTAAAATCATTATTGAATTTTGTTTTGTTTTTTAAAATTTCGAATACTATTTCAATTAAAGGTGTTTTTTCTTTCAGTATCTCTACTGCCTTTTATGATTTTATCAATTTCAGGATCTTATAAATGAAAATTATTTGATATCTTTCAAAGACTTCATTATTTACACTAAAATTTTAATAATTCATTTTAGGACCAAGCTTTGAAGACTACCGTTGCTTTCTTTTGAGTAAGTAATAAAACAAAATTTCTTTCAATACAAAAAGCAATTAAACAAGTAATAAAATATTTAATGTCTGAGAAAGTTGTGGATGATCTAGGAAGGACGGAGATTAATAAATTAGGATAGATAAAGTTTTGTTATAAACATCAGACATTATTGTTTTCATAATTTATTGTGTAATGTAGTTCTTTCAATGCCAACATAATTCCAGAGCGAGAACACTATCTATTAACTATATTCGATTGGCAAAAAGTAACAAGACGAAAATACAAGGTTTATTCTGAAAGAATAGCTCAAAAAATTTAAAGAAAATCAGAAATAGGATTTAAAATGTATATAAATGTTGTTACAAATAAAAAAAAAAAAATCTTTTAATTTTTTTTTTTATTGGTTTGTCAAAACCCTAGTTTACAGGAAGTACTTTTTTTCAAATTCTTGCTTTATGATGACCAAATTGAGTGAAATGCAATGCAACTGAGCGAAATTGCTGATTGTTTCCGAAATTTGTGGAATATTTCAAATAATAAATGAATTTCTTGTAAAAGATTTAAAAAGGTATTAAAAAATTTGAGAAGATTGATTTTGAGCATTCATTCCTGTTATTTACCAATATTTTAAAATTAAAATGAAGACGAAATAATTAATTATCATTTTTATTTTATGAAATTACTTTTATTTTGTATGTAAGCAGAAAATATCCGTAATCAACTCAATATTAAAATTGTGTTAGTTGCCATATTTTTTGAAAAACAGAAATCCTTATCCAAAAAGTTACTACAAATTTTGAAATTAATTTATATTTTAAATAAATTTTAGAAATTTTTTTGCTTTAAAAGAAGGTTCTGCATATAACGTTACTGTGATTTCTATATTTTCTTTTATATTAAATCACTGTTACTATTTTACAGAGGATTTCAAGCCAAAAGTTGGTAAGTCAGTAGAATTTATAATTCTAGCCAAGGAAAAGAATTTTAACAAATCTTATTCTGAAGGAAGGGGATTAAATAAGTCCATTGCTAGCTTGTTCTTGAAATCTATTCATGAAACTTCAATTTCGCTAGCTGTATTACGATGTGTTAAATCTATGAAAAGATATTTAATAATATCTAATATTTATTATTAATATATTTCATACAAGATTAAAAGTCCAAGATACTAAATAATTTTATAAAACCTTCTTCTTCTTCTTCTTAGCCTGGTTCAGTCCACTGCAGGACATAGGCCTCCCCCAATTTCCGCCACCTTCTTCTATCTTTTGTCTCTCTCCACCATCTTGCACCCCTGAATTTCTGTAGGTCATCTCTCCATCTCTTTTTTGGGCGTCCTCTTTTTCTCTTTCCATTTCTTGGCTGCCATTCCGTTAGTAATCGAGTCCATCTTTCATCATTCATTCTTCCCAAATGCCCTGCCCATCTCCATTTAGAATTTTTTATTACTTCTATAAAGTCTTTGATTCCTGTTTGTTTCCTTATAGTTTCATTTCTTATTTTGTCCTTTATAGTTATATTTAGCATTCTCCTTTCAAGTTTCCTTTGTGACACTCTTAATTGCTCGCATTGTCTTTCTGTGGTGTTCCAAGTTTCACTGCCATATGTGAATACAGGGGTAATACATATGTCAAATATTTTTCTTTTCAGACATATTGGGAGATCACCTGTAAGGTATTCCTTAAGTGTCCAAAAGGCTCTGTTACCTTGAACAATTCTTCTATTGATTTCTCGATCTTGTCTATCCTTGAAGCTTACAATCTGTCCAAGGTAGATGTATTCATCTACATTTTCAATTTCTTTGCTTCCTAAATATATTTTTTCTCCTTTATTATTCTTTTCCATATATTTTGTTTTATCAAAGTTTATTTTAAGTCCAACCTTAAATTAACTATGTTTCCGTCCGTACCAGCAGGCCATTTATAAATAAAATAGCAGGAGATGATAGGGGATTATGTAGATTAACTCCCTACAACGGGATTCCATCACTACCACACAGCAGCGGCCAAAGATACAAAACAGGCGAGACCACTACCATGGAAGGGGCTTCTGAACCCCACAAGGACATCTTTCAAAGATGTCTAATCCAACCGAAACAGCCAAATAGGAAATACCGCATCTAAAGAGAAAAAAATTATAAATAAGTGAATATAATTTAGTGCCAAAGCATAAATTTAAGGACGACCCATAATAATAATAAAAAAGTAATTCAAAAAAGACAGTACAATCACGAAAAGAACATTAAAAAAAAAGTTAAGAAAAAAAAATAAAAGAACGTTAGGAAAACAAAAACAAAAAATCCACTCGTACTGAGACAAAAAACATAAAGAGACGAAGAAAAAAAAAATCGATACAGGAACTCGTATCGACAATATTACGCACATTAATCCGAGAATTTACCGACCACACTAGAACTGCCAACCA
>JAFIDM010071872.1:0-13159 GCA_023159025.1 Thereuonema tuberculata
TCAAATTCGTCATCGCGCTACAATGTTTAATTTTTATTACTTTTGTTGGTTTTTCAATATTAAGAATATTTTTTTATTTATTTATCGATTTTAAAAAAGTTTATTTTTAGTCGTCCATTTCTGTTATCGATGCCGGCTGCTCTCTTTTCTTGCCCGGCGTTTCAAACAATGGGCTAGGCTTAGTGGCAAGCGAGGCTTCGGTTTCCTTAACAATATTGAACACTGAACGAGGTGAAATACCTGTTCGTTCAGCCGTTTTATAATACAGATAGACAATTTGAAATAAAAAAAGATAATACTCCAAATGATTCCTCTTGATTGATTCTTCAAAGCTTTGTTTCCAAAACGAACAACATTGTGTGTTCAACAGCCGCCATGTTCAGCACCATGTTCAAAACGGAAATATGTGGAGTAACTAGCGCTCAATCTTTTACCATATATGGAGTTGTCACGTGTCTTCAGAGACATAATGAATGAACTTTTTTATAATCGAAAAAATACGTCGTAGTGTACATTCCTCTGCATTTTTAATAAGTATTGTTATTTACTTTAGCTCTTCATATTGTGGTACAATATATAATGCATTTTAGATACAATTCCAATCATATAATAAGTATTTAATAAAGCCTCAGATTAATCAGTGGAACCGCCCAAAAATATAAGAAAACAAAAACAAATCGCTATGAAAATAAAGTAATTATATTTAATTAAACTTTATGAATCTTAATACTTCAGCAGCATTGTATGCATTTGTGAATCAAAAGAAAAAAACCTTTCACAATAGAGCTATAATACAAGTACGTTTTACTTGCGCTGAATATTTTTATAATTCAAAGTACAAGTCAAAATACTTTTTTTGTATTTAGACGATCTATTTTTTTTACCTAAAGCAATAGTTCGTATAGAAACTGAGTTTTGGAGATTAATTTTTAACCAAGTAATGCAACTTACGAAACATGCAAACTTTAGGAAATCTATTGGAAAAACTAATTCATTATATTAAATGGCATATCTGGTTTTCACACATTATTATTAGCAAAATTTAGATTGAATTGTGAGCTTAACGTGTGTGAGTAAATTGATAATAGAGTTAAAAAGCCAACACATAAAAAGCCAACATAATGAGTATTAAAAAACATTTAAACACTTTAAAAAAATACAACATGTTTCGGGTAGCACGCTACCCATTAACGAGTGAAAGATTTACAGATTACAATGGAATTTATACATTGGATTTCAACGAATGGAAGCATTGTCAGGTGACTTCCTGGAAGGACATCTTCCGGCGAAAGTTGGAACCTACGAATCGGAGACATCAGAGCATCAGGGCCTGGTAGATTAACTGGAAAGGAGGAACAGGAAATCCGTGTTTGAAATTGGGAATAATCCTTCTACATGTGAAGTGGAATTGGTACAAGTTACCGCGGCGACATGAAACAGCATCTGAAAATAAATAGATAAGCAAAAAAAAAAGAAAAGAAAAAAAAAATATCTAAAGAAAAAATTTTTATATAAAGAAAAATTTTAAATTAAAAAAAAAAAAAATATATAAAGATAAAATTTTTATAAAGAAAAATTTAAGTTTAAAAAAAAAACCTTGAGTGATCAAACTTGAAAATCTAAATCCTTTTCTTTTTTGTTGAAACCATAACAGTAAATTGTACGAACCGAAATTGTGTCATTGTAACACTTAGGGTCTGATAAAATAAATAAAGATTCTTTGCATTTGCGAATTAGATTATTGGTTTCGTGAGCCAGAATCACTGGATTATCATAGTTGATTATATGTTCAGTTTCCAGCGTATGTTTAACTGTTAGGTAATTGAGATCATTAACACGAAGTGCGTAGGTATGCTGATACATACGTTTCTGAACGGGTTGCAGTGTTTTACCAATATATCTACACTGGGAATTAAGGCAATTGAGGGCATAAATTACGCATTTAGGATTATTCTGCACATGCTTGAATCTGATATTGATAGTTGAACCTACGGTGGATTTAATGGATGAAGTTAGACATATGCCAAGGGGTCGTAGTATTTAGGATAAAAATTCAGCTATTACGGCTGAAGCAGAAAGTCCCATGAACAAACCGGCTGTTTGAAGAAAGAATTATTAAACTCAAAAAACTGTACTTTAAACAAAGCTTCAATTAATGGTAATACCTTTGAAACCGCCATTGCGGTGATATGATTATGGTTAGATAGAAAATACTGAAATGTTCTGCTTCAGCCGTAATAGCTGAATTTTGCATGATCTATATAGAAGAAACTGCTTTTTGTATCTTTAACGAAGGAGATCTTTACATCCCCATGTACTGCCGTTATGTGGACGACTTGTTATTCTACACTGATAGTTCCATTTCATTAGGCATCAAGGACATTTTGGACGAAATTCACCCATGTATTAACTTTAAAATAGAACTTGAAAATTACAATACGATTCCTTTTCTTGACGTGTTGATGACACGTGAGAAAGCTTATTTCTCCACCCAGGTTTACAGAAAACCCTCTTCTTGTAATCTTACGTTAAATTTTGAATCACAATGTCCTCTATCATTCAAAATTATATCATCAACATGGCGGTGATTAGGGCATTTAATAATTCCAGCTCTAACGATATTTTTGAAGCTGAACTCAATACCATCCAGAACATCCTAGGAGCAAATAATTATCCTCAAACCTTCCTAGATAAATTTATAGCATACGCTATTCGAACAGGTTAAATAGAAATAATGTTATTTTTGTTTCTGTACCATTTCATAGTGCCATCTTTCCGGCATTATCAAAAATACTACGACCCCTTGGCATATGTCTAACTTCATCCATTAAATCCACCGTAGGTTCAACTATCAATACCAGATTCAAGCATGTGCAGAATAATCCTAAATGCGTAATTTATGCCCTCAATTGCCTTAATTCCCAGTGTAGATATATTGGTAAAACACTGCAACCCGTTCAGAAACGTATGTATCAGCATACCTACGCACTTCGTGTTAATGATCTCAATTACCTAACAGTTAAACATACGCTGGAAACTGAACATATAATCAACTATGATAATCCAGTGATTCTGGCTCACGAAACCAATAATCTAATTCGCAAATGCAAAGAATCTTTATTTATTTTATCAGACCCTAAGTGTTACAATGACACAATTTCGGTTCGTACAATTTACTGTTATGGTTTCAACAAAAAAGAAAAGGATTTAGATTTTCAAGTTTGATCACTCAAGGTTTTTTTTTTAAACTTAAATTTTTCTTTATAAAAATTTTATCTTTATATATTTTTTTTTTTTTTAATTTAAAATTTTTCTTTATATAAAAATTTTTTCTTTAGATATTTTTTTTTTCTTTTCTTTTTTTTTTGCTTATCTATTTATTTTCAGATGCTGTTTCATGTCGCCGCGGTAACTTGTACCAATTCCACTTCACATGTAGAAGGATTATTCCCAATTTCAAACACGGATTTCCTGTTCCTCCTTTCCAGTTAATCTACCAGGCCCTGATGCTCTGATGTCTCCGATTCGTAGGTTCCAACTTTCGCCGGAAGATGTCCTTCCAGGAAGTCACCTGACAATGCTTCCATTCGTTGAAATCCAATGTATAAATTCCATTGTAATCTGTAAATCTTTCACTCGTTAATGGGTAGCGTGCTACCCGAAACATGTAGTATTTTTTTAAAGTGTTTAAATGTTTTTTACTACTCATTATGTGTGTTGGCTTTTTAACTCTATTAAAATTTAGATTGAGAAAAAGAATTAATCAACTTTATAAGAACTCTTATTTTTCTCCTCATAAATTTAAAATAAAAGCTAAACTACCAATCGAAGTTATAATATTCTAAATTTTTAGGTTAAAAATCTTGATGATTTAGAAATTAATATTAAACACAAAAGACAAACACTGTCGAACATACAAATTGGCTTAAAAAGTATATATAATTAAAAATTCATTAAAAATACTTTTCAGTGCTACAGAGCTTTTGAAGCCTACAAGGAAGCCAAGTACAGTAAAGTACTTTTAATGAATTTTTATTTACATATACTTTTTAAGCCAATTTCTGTGTTCGACAGTGTTTGTGTGGTGTGCTTTATAACTTAAAATGAGGCAGAAGTAAAAATTTACGTTTAATAGAAATTAATACAGAAATTAAAATAGAAATTGTAGTACTGTCATATCCTAATGCGCTCTAAAGATTGGTGTTAGGTATTTTTTTTTAAATTTATAAATACTCTTCCTGAAAGAATTATGCTTGAAGTAATAAAAGTATCAATTTGCAGAGTTGTCTTACTACTCCAGCATTATGGACGATTACAAAGTTATTCCCGTGCAGATTTCTGCAATAAAAAATAATTGGATATAAAAGCATTGCTTTATTATATGCTTTATTAAATATTTCTGGGATGGAAATGAATTGAAGACCAAATAAAATATATGACTTTTATTTAAATAAGTCACAAAAGAATCTTAAAACTTGAAACTTTCATTTACACATAAAACAATGATTATATTTTTATTTTAATAAATAATATTCATTGTGGATATAAATAGTATTCATTGTGAATATTAAAAAAAAATATATTAATCGAAGGAAAAGTACTTCGAAATTTTCAGGTTTGATAAAATAGTCGAATTTGAACCATATTTTTTTTACTATTTTAACAGATATATTTTTTTACTACTAATAATTGATAAAAGGCTGGTCAAAATTACTAATGTAATTTATCGTCGTATTTTAAAAGAGAAGCAGGACGTTTCAACCTTATCTGACGTTATTACCAACAGTGATACTCGACGAGGTGAGAGGGCTTTAAATAATGCTTTATGACGCAGTTGGAGAGTTCATGGTTAATAGTGGGGCTGGTGGCAATATGCCAAGATCCTCGCAAGGTGAGAGAGCAGATATTTGTGACTTGGTCTATTACAGGAGACTTTTCAAAATTAGGGGTGTGGTTAGTAGATTTACTATGAAGAAATAAGCTGGATTTGAATACATCATTGTTTTTATAGTTGGTTTGGTGCTGCTGTATTGTTTTTAATAAGGTTTGGATAATAAACTTAGTAACATATTTTTTTAACGATATAATTATTCAGAAACAGTAATCAAAATGTGATATGGTAGAGTTTTGAGTTTATTGTAATTTTATGAAACTAAGTTTGCATCAGCCTGTGTAAGAATAGTGGAAGAATAATCTTCCAACGACGGAAGAGGTATACCTGTTTTAGTAATATAACCTGTTTAGAAAACCTGTTTTAGCAATGTAAGTTCTTGTATTCAGTCATCCTTTAAACCACCTTTAGTCTGGATTTAACCATCCTCTGATTAATTTTGAAGGAATTTTTCTGTTGCTTTTCCATCCTAAAATAAGTCATGAATGATAGATAACTTAATAAATTGATAATACGAATCATTTCAGGATCACAATATTAGGTATAATTATTAAGTCCTAACACCAGAGACCTTTCTGCTGTCAAAATATAGAAAATTTATTCGACCATAGCCAGAAAAATTTGTAGAAATGTCAATGTCTGCTTTTCTGATAATTATATTTAACGTTTAGAAAAGATAAATAAATAGAAAAATCACAAGATTACAATATTGATGGTTGTTTATTTACGGAAATAAAAACGTTTATTATTTATCTGTAGATAATATATTGCATATCTTTTTAAAACCTTAATTTTAAATTACGTCGAGATAGCTATTTTAACTGATGAAAATAATGTTTTTGAGACATCAGCTGCTTCAGATGTTACTGATAGTTCTGTTAGGTCTTCAGCTACGAAAGTTGCTAGTGAGAATCCTATTCCAATATCAAATACTATAAGATATTTACACAAAATGATGTAAAACTCTTACTGTGTATTTTAACGGATTCTATGAGGAAAAGGAAAAATTTTTTTCCTGTCTTCAAAAAAAAAACCTGAAGAAGCTTCCTGTTGAAGGAAGAGAAATATTTTGTATTTTAGAAGTTTAGAAGTAATTAAAGAAGTTTATCAACATATCAGATGCTGTGATTCACAATAATTAATTTGGGACATCAGTTGTTGTTCGAATTTACAACGGCTGAATTGAATGTTGGTAACATTGTAAAATATGTTGCTGTTGGAAATACCAAAAGTTCTACATGGATATCGTTGCTGAAACTAATAGTTCTGGGGTAATTTATGCTTCTTCCGCTTTTCTTGTATTTTAGCATTGTGAAATTCTTTTATTTCAATATCATCCCCTGCCGCAGAAGAACTATTATCCTTGGTAACATTAATGATTTCCAAATTACTCTTGTCCTTCTGTCTGATGTGATCCCTACATGGTGTGTTCAAGAAGCCTCTTTTGTAGTTGGTGTATACCATCTTCTTAGCAAATTCATTGCAAGGGGAAGTATATGTCAGCACAGCATCAGCACATTTAAGGAATGACACAATACCTCTGAAATGAAAACATGGTAAGTCTTTAAGTTTCTTCATATTAATTAGTGATGTTGAATAGTAATCTCAAACAATAATTTAATAGTTTAGAATAAAAAAGTTGAATGTATTAAAAATAAAATAATTATTTAAATACAATGTAACCAAAAGTTTTTGAATTATTTTCATACTATGTTTTTTTTATATTTCACATCGGTTTCAAAATGATTTTGTTAACACCAATCCCTCATTGTATTATAATATTCGTATAGAATTGAAGAAATAAAGTACAACTAGTTTCATTTCTTTTATTGAGCAAAAAATTCTTCGTAGAACTGAATAGGAATTCCATATAAAAATTAGAGCTATTTTAGAACGATTCAGAATTATTTTACTACTAATAACTTATTGTCTTTATGTTATCAATAAGAAGACTAGAATTTTTTGTTATTCTTTTCTTTTTTGGAAGTTGTTGAATTTCAAAGTTAAAAATAAAGTTAAGTTTCTCAGAAAAGAAAAATTCAAGTGAGTAAAATTTCGACGATTTTTTGCACTTTTTTTTCCGTAACGTTAACATTTTGATGCCATAATCTTTGTTTCTTTGCTTCAAGAAAACCTTTCATAAAAATTGAGAAAGAGCAAGAAGTATTTTACTTTAAATTTGTTCAAAACATTAAGAAAATTGCCTGTTTTTAACTTACTGGCAAGTGTCAGGATTATTGTAGTTGGGTATAAACTGTTGGGACATATACTTTTCACAGGCCATTAGGCGTATCACTGTTTTAGTGATGTCGTAACACCTTGCACCGTTATTATTCTCCCAAAATTCTAGAAATAAATGAAATAAAAGCAGAAAAATTAAAATTTCAGTTGTTTTTGGTAAATAAAATTTTACAAAAAAAATTGAAGTTAGACTGCTAATCTATAACTCTTAAAATGGCAACATAAAAGAAAACCGTAAATTCTAAGACATTTACTTAATTTATTTTAATTTAATTTAATCTATAGTTTTTTATTTGTAAATACCCTTTACAGAGCTCGACAGATGCTTATGAAGAAATACAAAGGGTGACGTGATAAGAAATTTTACAGCAAATTCTATTTAAATTAAAAGGGTTTTTTTTTTTTCTGCTACATCCTACAAAATTTGTTTTGTAAATTGCTATCTTTCCACCAATTAAATTAAGGCAATTTTTGTGGAAAATTTTTCTAGTATTTTTAAATACAATACCGTATATTAGAATGATTTTTTTTACTGTTATGTAAGCACAAGCAGATCCAATAAAATTTCATAACGTAATAAGAATATACAAACGCTTTATGCTTCTTCGGTTTTCTTCACACATGAACTTCAATCTCCCTAACCGGATATGAACCATCAATATATGAAGCATCTGTTTTTCATAGTTTGTTATGCAATTTTTGAGAGGTACAGCAATTTCACTTTTCCAGCAAGATTTCAGGAGTTTTCTGTCTTTCCTGAAACAGAGAATAATTAAATTTTGAAAATTGAACATCTTACAAAATAAGTGTAAGTTGAAAAAAAGTCCATAATGAAAAATGTATTTTTAAACATTATTTAAAAATAATTGGATTTTTTTTTTAAAAAAAGCAGTATTGCAATGCATATCTCATTCTAATTCACATTTTGATATCTCTTGAAATTTCATGAATGAAAAACCAAAGTTCTGAAAACGATTTAAATAAATGAAATTTATTAACAACACTCGTATAGTTAGGTTGAAAACTAGGAAAAGACTATTTATGTAATTTTACCAAGTAATTTTTTATTTCTGTTAAGCACCATTACAGTTTTATAAGAGATTTTTAAGCATAATTTTTCTGCAATCTTGATTACTTTATTCTAACGTCTCTATATTAACTTTTAATACAATATTTTCCATTGTTACCTTAACATGCTGAGATTACTAATTGACTGCAGAACTTTATAGATTTTTATCATTCCAGTTTTTCAGTTTTGGTGATTCATGATTTTTATCATTTTCATTTTGAAGCATTTTTGCTATTACTTTATCTATTATATTTATTTCGTAGGTTTTGAAATAATTAAATTCGTCTGAATAAATTCTAATATCATTAAGTAACGAATGCCAACTGTTAATGATTAAAGAAATTCAAGTAAAATTTTACAATTGCCTATAAAGAAATGTCTTTCAGCAAAGTTTTATATGCATTGTAATTACAACCGTTTACATAAGGCATTTGCCAACCTGCAGGGTTCTCTGAGATCCCCTTCGATGGGTTTCTCCAAATCTACATTATGAGGCAGGATACAGCGTATATACTTCATTGCTGCTTCTTCAATTTGAACATCACAGCCTTTTCGCCATGCTGTAAAGGAACGTGACAGTATTAAGATACAAGGAAAAAGCTTTATACGAACTTTCATTACTACGCACTTTCTGATACAAAGTAGGATATCTAATTCCCAAAGCAAAATCGAACTATGTATATACTCGGCTTCAGATTATAAAATGTCAATTCAAAGTTTTTTGAATCAGTTGAACAGATCATAGGCGTATTTAGGGAAGGGCTGGGGGGGGGGGGGCGAGAGGACCATCTCGAAATTTCGAAATTTATAGAATAAGTTCTTTTTTTCTAGTCAAAATTTTTAAATTTTGAAGATGATCTTTTTTTTTTTGGCTGCTGGGATCGGCTTCTTCGGTTTACTCACCACAAAATAAGATCCTTATGCTCTCCTGGAATAGATTATTACTAACGCTTCTTTATTCATTCCTAAACTATATTAATCAGTTCTCTTAATTAATATGGAAGAAGACAACATAACTTACTAGCAATTGCTCCTTAGTTTAAATCCTAATTTTAACTTAGGAGCCAATATTAATTATTGCTTTTAAATCTGCAATGTGGAAAATTTATTTTCAGTAATCGCTGTTAGGGAAATTGAAAATCATTCAATACTCAATAACACTCAATTTTCTTCCATATACAAAACAATTCTTATATAAAGAAGGTTTTATAATATATTTTTAATAATAAAAAAAACATTTATCTTTCTTTCATTGAATAATCCAAAAATGGAATTTTCCAAATATTCTTTTTTTATTACTTTCCGATAATGCAGTCACCTTAGTATTACTTTTCATAAATTAAAGATAATTCTAAAATTAAGAAAATTTCATATAATTTTATAACATCCAATACTTGATCTAGTATTGTTGTTGTCTGATCCTAGGTTTTCTTTCAATTTAGGTCTTTAACAAAATGGGATTTTTTGTTTTTAATTTTTTTTTAATGAAAAACACTGGGCTATGGTCTATTTTTTTATAGACAAACAATCAATAATTGTGACGATGGAAGAAAATGAAAAAGAAAAACAAAAAGAAAAAAAAAGTATTTATTATTGTAGAGTATGTACCTAAACTATAATTATACTGTCTTTTGGAGGACATGTTGATTTATAATCACGTGTCCTTAACTGAAATAAAAATGTAATTGTTAAAATATAGATTTTTAGCTTTGAGTTTGAAATTTTACATTTAAAAAAAAAAAAAATCTACATATCTTTCAGCATTTTTTTTTTTTTTTTTTGCAATTTTCGGTAAGTTTTTGTTCTTTATCGATGACTTGATGATTGCTAATCTCGTCCAGATAATGTTAAGATAAAGATCTATGAACAGTTTTCTTCGTGGTATGTAAAATGCCTTTTTTTAATGTTCAAAATATGTATTGTTTCAATTAACACCTGTTGGTGAAACACCCTGAGGCAAGGTAATTTGCTAAAGGCAGTTCCCAGAAAAAGTCACTACTCTTTGCTTCATATCAGAAAGTAAGTCTATAAAATATAGGTTCAGCGTCATGTAATTTGTGTGATAGAAGGTTCGAGAAAACGTCCTTGATTGGAAGAATATTTTTTTAAATATTCATCTGAATTAAAATATGTTAGATTTTTACAAAGCACCTGAAGAAACCAAACTACAAACACAAATAAGCAAGCACATCTAATGCGACTTTCCTGTAAGGAACTAAAGATTCCTTTTTTTTTTGTACATTATGTAAGACTAAAACGGCATCCATTAAAATCACATTAGGACATTTGAAAAAAAAAAAAAAATCAAACGTACAAATCACATATTGAATTTTAAATATTACTGTATTATATGTTATTGTTTGAAATAAATTCATTTTATTTTATATTTTATTAATATATTTTTAAATAATTTAATTAATTAAAATGTAAAATGATAAAGTTGACAAGAGATGTATTCGCTTACATTTGTAGGCTATTATTAGATTAGAATTTCCCATAAGGCCTTTGTAATTGCGTGTCTGATGTGATCTAAAGTCACAGATTTTTATTTATTATTATTTTTAAAAATTTTATAATACGATCAGTTCAATACCATAAAATCTTGGGTTTTTAATTTTTTTAAGAAATTGAATTATCAATTAATAAGTAAACTGCACTGTATATTACAAATGCTACTGAAAATTTAGTATGTTAAGAGAATTTGGTAACGAAGTGAAAAGTTAATTACAGAAATTTATAATTACATTTTTCTTTTTTGAAAAGAATTATTATAACATTGTCTATATTTTTTTTATTTCTGCTTCAACTTTCTGTCTAATACGATCATTTAAAAATGATAATATCTGATATCTGATAATCCTGATTTTTTTTTTTTAGACATGACAAAAATTCGTTTGAATTATTATTTGTATATTTTTAAAGTTGAAATTAAATTCAAAAGCCATTGCACCGTATTATTCTTAACAATTCTTAAAAAGTGATAATGGTTAATAATTTGTATTAAAAAAAGAATTGTTATGAGTATTAGAAAACCAAATAAACCTTGATTTCTTTTGTAACTTGTTAGCAAGGAATTTTTATGATAATTTTTATGAATAAAAAAGTATTATATTTTTCTCACTGAATACGATATATTCAATATATTGATTTTTCGATAAATTATCGAATATTCCAACCAAATTATTTAATGGTGGGAAAATAAAATGAAAAATAATATAAAATCTTGTTATTGTTTAAAATATTGTATTTGAAATACATTTTTATGTTTGAAATGATTTAGTAAAAGATAAGCAAAATAAAGGTTATAAATAAAAATATAAATATAAATAAAAAGTCAATAAAAAAAAGAATATAATGTTTTAAAAAGAAAAACGATGAAAATATCTTAATTTTATCAAAAGAGAAAATAGCTAAGAATAGGTTAAAACTTTCGATTATTATAAAGATTAATAATAGAATAAAAATTAATTTACTTCGATAAATTTAATTATACTATTTTTTTTTTTTAAAAAAACCTTAACATTTGCAATATCTTTTAAGAAAAGATTGGCTAAGAAAAGGGTCTAGTAATTGATTTTCATTAATATTAAAGAATAGTTATTGCTGGCCATTACATCGTTAACGGAGAAATTGATTAAAATCTTGGACCCAATGCAGCTACAAAAATCATCGCTAAGTTTCAAAGGAAAGAACTAAGAAAAATTAAAGAAATATAATAAATAAATTCAGCGTTTGATAACTTACCAGTGATTAACGATACGATGATCATCAAAATAAGGAATTTGAAAACGACGAAATAAGCCATTTCTCACTGTTACCTGTCTTCAATGGGATGATGTTGGTTCTGAACTTTCTCATAAAGAAAGTGGCGCCACTACAGTTCACACCGAGATTTAGCTTGAAGGCTTTTCTGAGAATGTATTTGCTATCGTGGAGACCTCTGTTATTCTCCCGCTTCGCGATTAATTATAAGATTTACGTAATATGTTTTGGAGGAGGATGAGGTAAGAAAATTGTGAATTCATTTAAATTATCGTAATCATAATAAAAGTGGTTTATGTGCAGAACAATTAGATAGAAAACAGATCGGATTTTCCCCATCATGCACCAATATAAACAAAACCTATTCATGCTCTGTCTTTGACGGGGAATCCGGAACAGCTGTTTCATTATTATGATGGATCTTCAGCCGGATTTACCCCTCAATCACAAAATCAGAACCATGAAAGTTTATGGAATCCACAACCGCTCCAGGTAGTGGATTCCAAAAAAACAAACGAGAAAAAGAAATTGCCTGTAACTCATGGTACAAGTGGCTTTTTTATTATAAAGAAAGTGCCACAAAAAATATGTATAATCATAATAAAAGTGCAGAACAATTAGATGGAAAAAATCGAGAAACTCCCGTCATGCACCAATATATAAAATAAATAAAACCTATCCATGCTCTAATTTTGTCATTGATGGGGAATCTGAAACAGCCGTTTCACCGTTGTTATGGATCTTCAGCCATAATGCTATCTATATAAATAATGTTGCTGTTTACACTCCACAGGAAGATCCCCCATTTTAGCGACCGTTGTATTTGAACTAGAAAATTTTATTCTAAATATTGTTTGCTGTTTTTTACAAAATTACGGATTATCAATGATTAATTTTTGAATCCTTTTTAATAGCAATTGTCTACTTATTTAAGCTCTAAAATTACCTACGACCATTCATCGTTACAACAAGGTTCTTGTAAAGCTTTTAGAAATTCCTTCTATCAGACGTAAGTCTCTGCTTATCTGGTTCTCGGCATTTCCTCAGAAGCAAACCGACTGCTCTATCAACAGTATAATGATAGAGTATAAAATAAGCTTATAATAATGTATATTACAATACAATTTACAACTATACTACAGATATCAAATAGCTACCTTATAGATATATATAACATTTATTGTTATACAGGGTGG
>JAFIDM010071872.1:13559-30098 GCA_023159025.1 Thereuonema tuberculata
AAAACGATGTCGTACTGTATGTCATTACTACTGTACTATGTTTATTTAATAGAGTACATGTACTGTACTCTACAGAATTTTCAATAACAGTTACATTTAGCAATGTTTTGCATACTGTATTATCTATAAAAGTGATTTTTAATAGCTTTTTGTGTTGATTACTTAATAACTTTAGAGCGCGTGGATCAGGATATTAGATAAAGCTAGACACCTCGATGTGGGTGGGCATAAAAGTTTCGTTGTTTATAATCCAACTCTAAATATTAAAATGCAGATGATAAAAGGATAATAATAGTTCAATGAGTGTAAACAAACAATTACAATTAAATCTTATTTTAATTCTATAAAGTAAATACCATCAGGTGGTTACATGAATTTCTCTTCCTAGAGATTGGAATCACTTTGTTTACAATTAGATTGAATCTTGTGAATTAACTTCCTTTAATTACAGTTCTCTTATAATGGTTATCTGAAATCACCTTATGTGCGTCGATGCATATCGTAAACACTAAATTGTTCATATGAATTACGTAAGTCTTTAATCAAGAAACTAATAATTTGTCTTGTCTTTACTAGTTAATGTTATCTTTCTGTATCTTCTTATAATCTTTAACTGTAAATTCGTTGTTCGCGTAACGTGTAAAATGTCCAGTGTTACGTCATAAAATCAACACTTACTTGGTATCTTCAATGCGATGTTTACGAAATCTTACTTGTTGAAACATACATCGGATTCCGGCGCTAAGGGTAATCCTTGGAATATCCTATATAGCTCATCAAAATGGCGACGTTCGAATCCCTTTGACGAATCGCATAGAGTTTCTACTCATTTGCTAAAATAAAGTAGACATTATGATTAATATATATCTATAATCTTTTTGTTATTAATCATAGTATAATTCAAGTCACTGTACTCATGCATTCGATTTAACCTGTCCCTAAAATCCTTTCAGAGAATTATATATCATCTTGAGTTCGCCATGTTTGGTGTTCCAACCATATCTCTTTGCGTTGGTCTGAAGCCTTTCTTCTTGCTTAAGCTCATGCGTTAACAACACGGCGCATGATGTCATTGTTCTCGTTAGCTCTCGGCGATTGTCAATTACAATGGTTGCATCTTGATTGTTTCCACTGCAAGTCAATTCTTCCTTGGAAACGCTGTTCCACGATTTTACCAAGTTGAGAATTGCACAGAGTTCAGTAAGTAAAAGTTCTTTAATCTGGATAACCACACTTTTTTTAATAGATTTATTTTTTTAATAGATTTTTTAATGAATTCACATTCATTTGCTCAAAAGCTTTAAGATTGTTTCAAATCTTTAATATTTTTCATAATGTTGTTAATTCTATTTATCGTTTGTTTCAATTCTTTTTATTTTTATTTTTTTTTTATGTTTAACCACGTCTCTTTTTGGCTTACTTATTTTATCATCATGCTGTTCATTTCCTGAGTTACGGTACTATTTATTTATTCTACATTGAACATCAACATACGTTGTCTTTTCTTGTGGCTTTATTTGTATCTTTTTCTTACATTGACAAATCCAGTTTCTTCTGTTTTCTTTTTTCTTTATTTTTTTTTAAAATTCATCCTCCTATTCTGAACAGTTTTAAAATAAAAATCTCTAATACACAATGAACATTTAGTTTCTCAACCCTGTATAATATCTTTAAATTTACAATACATGCTGATTTTTTTCTAAAATCCAAAGGATTTTTGCAATTTGCATTTAATTTTTTTAAATAGTAATTAATACTTAAATACTAATAAATAGAAAATAAAAATTTTCTTTTTAAAGATACGTTGATCATGTAGCACTAGTATTATCCATTGAAATAGATAAATTCATTTAATGAGACTATTCCAAACAGTTTGGCTTCTTGCATTGATGGACGCAATTCTTAAAATGCGTTAATTTATGTAGCTTGTAATATGCTTCAATTCCTTAATCAGATGAAATAGTAAATTCAGTAATACTCCAATTAAATATCTGTCCAAAGGAAATCAATATTTCTCTTACATTACAAATATCACTAAGGTGAGTTTATCTCCATCTTGAGTTTACATCCACTCGCCTTAACTCCGTTACTTGTCTAACGTGTTTATTTCATTATTACACAAATTAATGAATATTATTTACTATTCCTTATCTTTATCAATAATGTTCATGTAGTTATAATATGTTTCCTTCCATTTTTTTTGTCACACTTTTTATCCCAGTTTAAGTTGAGATTCTGAACGAGTCCAAGTACTCACAACTTTTCTTGAAGGAATTAAAATCTTTTTGCTCATATTAAATTTTTAAACAATTTATAGATAATTGTCAGCTTCTTAACTTTACAAATCGACTGAAATTTATCGGCGCCATGGTTAAGTCTTGCTTCATAGCAAAATCTGTACTTACTTACTTTTTACATTTCTATAAGTTGAGTTTAAGGTTTAAGGGATAAATGCTGGTTTCATTGAAGTATCGTTATCCAACTGATCAGGTTATTTAACTCAATTAAATTAATAGTACTTTTCTTTTTCTTTTTTTTGTCTAACAATTACCGGCAGAAAAATAAAATGAATTTTCATGGAATTAAAAATAGTAATGCCCATGTAATGTTTCAATTTCCAATGCAATTAATGCGACTTTTATCTCAGTTTCAACATAGCTCTGAGAACGTGTGTTGCTCTCGTGCGCCCTCTAGTGGAAAAATATTTTGATAACAAGGAATCATCCTATTAATAGGCAAAAGTTGTACGGATCTTTGTAAATTTGTAAATTTGTAATATGAAATAACCAATCAGTGCAGCGTTGGAACACGTCAGGCATGACGTCACGCCCATGTTAAACATGGCGCCTCGAATATTCTTTCCACTTCACCTCATTACGGATCGCGATTACACAATTATTATCAGCGCATTGGAATTTTCTTTCCCATATAAATGAAGTTTACACTGAAATGCATGAAGTTAATGCGTCAAATTTATCAGAGAGGTTGTAAAACCTCGGTTTTTACATAATTTCGGCTGTGGAGTCACTCCTCACTAATCAACAAGTTGGGGACAATGACGAAGCACGTGCCTTGTTAATCTTGTGTTTTTCAAAAATGTTGATTTTTTTTTACTTCCGTGAATATTTCACGGGTCGCAACTAGTTATTAAGTAATGCTCTTTAAATATTGCATTTTAAGTACCGTATTAAAAATAACATTTGGATAACTTAGAAATGTTAATAATATTATTGCACTAAATAAAGTTCCTGTTCAATCAAATAATATCAAATTATTAGAAAATAATATGAACATTCAATTACACTAGCAAAAAGCTGGGGTTTGAATAGACTCGTATACTGTTAAAACCACTTCAGAAAATTTTATAATAAATATATCTATACATGTTAAGATTGAAGATATTTAAAAGTGACTAATGCTACGACGCTGTAGGATTATTAGAAATTACAAATGTTTTGTTTCGGGTTTCAGAACTAATGGCGCTTCTGTTATGGCCTTTCTTAAGGCATTTACCAAGATTTTTAAAACATATAATTCTTATAAAATTAACATTTTTAAGTGTTGAAAACATGATTGTGCACTTCTACATGGATTTCTAGGTGGGCATGTAAAATTTCAAATTTCTAGCTACTGTAGATTTTGAATAAAACGGTTCACAAAATTGTGATCTAGTTGCGAATGGAGAGACTCGTTTCGCTTGTCAAAGACATTCTCTCTGTTTCAGTTGCTAATTTTACTTATTTCCTTATCAGTTTCAGAAATATTTAATTAATTAATGTAGATAAATTAATATTTACATAATAAAACTAACTCGTATTATAAAAAATGTACTGTCGCACACAAAAATCACAAAACCCACAATATACGAAAGCTACATCAATGAAATGTGGGATTAATTAGTTGTAGGAAATCAACAAATGATGAAAAAAGAAAAAAATGCATTAATAAGAGTAATAAGTAATTCTTCTTCTTCTTCACCTTCGGGAGGTTGGCTTCAGATAGTTCTAAGATTGGATTAATTTGGGTGTAGATGCCGGTGGACCATCATGGTCTAACATCCTCAAGAGAATGATATGTGTCTAAATTTTCCATGTAAATGAAAGCCGACGCTGATAATCGATAAGTTAAGCCCGGCACCATGTTTCTGACATTTTTGGTCCTGTGTCACTTCCTCTGCAGGGCTCTGGGGTTGGCTCCCGATGAACCAAAGGGACCCATTAAACCAAACTGTCCCACCCACGAAGGAGGCGCCATTGTGTGCCTACTGCTGCCACTTCCTCCTCCCGAAGGTGAAGAAGCTGCTGAAGCAGAAGATGAAGAAGGAGACGAAGAAGAAGAATTAGTAATAAGTAAATTGAAAGTGATCTAAGTACTTCAGATCAGATTGAGTGAATAGCGGATCATAATTTAAACTATATCGTCTTCCTAATGAGAATCTCTCTTCAACGATCTGTTAAGGTCTCAAGCAAATGCAGGCCACTGCAAACCTTTTATTTCTTTTATATATTTCTTTAACCAATGCACCTAAAATTCTTAAAATTTATATATGAACTTCTGAAACATCTAGGATTTCTATTTTTTGTTTTTATTTTTTAAAATATTCTGCAATTAATTAAAATTAAAATTCAAAAACAGCCAATTTTTTGGGCGTTTTCGAGATATTACTCGGTATTTTCAACTAAAAAAAAAACTTGACGTAAACCTCAAATGATAAAAACTTTGTAAAATAATGATTTATATTTAAAATATTTATTATTAGTATAACCGTTAATTTTTTAAAAAATAAAAATTGTTTTTTTTTAAATTGTGAGAGATTAAATTATATTTAAAAATAATTAACTGTTGCATTAATAATAAGGACAAAATTATTTTCCATTTAGGATAATACTTTAGAATGTGTTGAAAGTATTTAAATAATAAACAAAATAAGGACACAATAATTATAGAAGTACTCTTTATTTTAACATGTTACCTTACAAAATAATAAATAAATAAATAGCAGGATATCGAACTGAAAACTATTATGATAACGAAATAATAACAATATTAACCATTTGCTTTGGAAAATTTCTTAAAACATTTCATTGGCAAAAAGTAGACTATTTAAGGCCACCTAGCGCTGAAAGCTAAAAATGGTTCTTAGTTTTTATTTAAGAATAAGTATTTTTGTTTTTTTATTTTGAAAGGTCTTAGTGGATTTTTTTTTAGTAATCTTCAATGTTTGACAAATTTTATTATGGTTAATGTAATTTTTTTTTAGTATTAGCATTTCTTATAGTCGTAATGTTTAGTAGTATACATATTTTCTATTATCATTTGTGGCTGTTAAGTGAATTTCGTTCTGTCATTGTTACTATGCCTACTAGTACATTTATGCTTGTGATATAAATAAATTCAGTGCTCCTTTGTTGCTTCTGTGTTGATGTTATTATTACTATTCCTGATGTCTTAGTATCCATATATTATTACCACTAAACTCATGTTATGTTTATGTTATTGTAACTTGTTGCGTTGCTATGTTAACGATATGGCCATTATATGTCTGTTATATATTTATGTATTTGTATTTATGCATATTACATTAACAAACCATTAATATTATAATTGCAAGTTTTCCTAAATAAACCACGTTTCGACTTATCTGGAAGAAAAATTCCAAAAAATTTAATATTAATGATATTATGATTATATGAATTTTCAAATTAATATAAAACTTCTCTCTTAAATTATAATTACATATTACATTAATACAACATAAACAATATATTAATAACTATTCAAATAAATTATTAATCATCATCATCTTCACATATCACACAATAAATGTAAATTTAAAAATAAATTTAAACTACATTTATCACAAAGGGATTTTCGAAATAGTCTCTTCGAAAAATCCCTTTGTAATAAATGTATTTTAAATTTATTTTTAAATTTACATTTATTTTGTGATATGTGAAGATGATGATGATTAATAATATATCTAGAAGGAGTGAGATGAAGAAGAAATACGGTATATTCAAATAAATGTTAACTTTCAAAGTGAATTATCAGCTTAAACAATTTCACTAATTTTCAAAACGCTGCTTTCTCTCAACAGAGATTTATTTTAATTCTTAGTCAAACTGCTAAGTATCTGATATACGAAGTACCTTAATTAAAGTATGAAATATAAGTAATGAATTTTCAGAAACAGTACTATACAGATAAAATTTTAAAATTTTGTAGTTAACATAAACAATTGAAATTTATGTCTGAAAAGTATAAAATTATTTTAGAAACTCCTATTCTGTCCTTGAATTTTTTTTTGCATTGTTATTATCTTTTCCAAAATAACTAATATTATAAATTGCTTCATGCATCAATCTAACTGAAATTGAAAATTACAAGCTGAAGCAGTAATCTAATTAAATGCTCATTCTCATATTTCCCATTTTTCTGTTATAATTTTTTTTAGTTACCGTAGTATAAATATGTACCTGAGAAAGAGGAACATTATAAAAAAGCAATAAAATGTGTCTTCGAAAATCAGCAAATATAAAAATAAATCTTTAATTTTATCATTTAGTTTTGAATGCAGAATATAACAGCAGGAACAATTTATACAATTTATTTATTTATACATAATTTATAAGAAGTTATAAAAGAAGAATTTATACATAATAAATACAAATTCCACTCAGATGTTTTTCAAGCTCTTAAGATCATGAGGTAACGCCTGAAAAATATTACTGAGAAGATAATTAATAGTTGCAAATTTGTACTATTACAAAATTATGGTTTAATTTAGTCACATATATTAAATAATGAATCAAAATTAGAAAAAAAATAAAATAAAATATTTGCAGTCTGTAAACGGGAAAAAACATAAAAAAAACACACCAAAAAATAATACATTATAAAATGATACATAAACCTGTGTTACAATACCTGATATATTTAAGTATCAAATTACAATATTAATAAAAGTCACTGTTTTCATTACACACTAATATTACATTGCTTTTTTTAATACTGAATCATTAATGGTGAATTTTATCTTGAATTAGTGCATTACTTGTGATAGGGAATAATATTTTCCCTTCCAAGACTGAATTGTAAGCAAAACTGCTGAAGTTACAGAAAATAAGTTATTCACATTTTGTTAATGTTAGGCACACTCAAGGCTGGGGTCATGGAAAATGTTGTTCTTTGTCATTAGCAGATTAGATGATGGTCTAAGAAATGCAAATCAAGTGACTCTAAAAGCCGCAAACAAGAAATCTTTATCAATAGTTAAACTGTATAAGTCGAAAGCAAAAATGAAAATTGTTATAGTTTTCTTACAAAAAAAATTGCTTCGAGGACACATGTTCTTATGTTAATAACAGTCTAAAAATTATAACTTTCATTGATATATTCTTGGGGTAATGCGATTCAAGTAAAGTAAAATTCGTTTTCACACAGTGTCATTGATATTTTGACGTTTTAAAATACTGTAATTTTTCAAATTTAAAACTGCTCTATGTTTAATAGCTTAATCCAAAAGAATATAATACAACTAAGATATAAATACCTAAACTTTAAGTACAAACTGAGGTTCTTATTTCAAATATTCTGTCGCCATAGATTAGTGGGTTGTCTAATTTGAAACTTCCTAATAGTTTCTTATATTCAACTGAAAATTAAAAAGAAAATAATTTTGTGCTGTTTAAGGCACTGGTTTTGGGGTTTCCCAAAAGAAAAACGACTTAATCTCCTTATTTTTGCACGTTATTGCTAATACCTTAACATCATTCTAACCAAAATATCTTACAATGCCAAACACAAAGGGCATAAGCCAAGAAGACAAAGACATGTGAACAGCATTCGATGGTTTATTTCCTTCCCTTTCATTAGCGGGTACGAAATTGATTTGTAGGCCGTTTTTATCTTGGGATGTTAGGAAATCTCTGCAAGGTGTTCGCATAAGTCCAAGTTTAAAATGAGTGTAGATGATCTTCTTTGCATCCTCCTTACATGTGATTACAAAACTGTTCTTAATGCAGTTCAAATAATTCAGCTGCTTTCTGAAAGAAAGCATAAGATCATTAATTAACATTCAATAAAGATTTTTAAAGAGACGTTTAAATTAAAGAGATTTTTAAAGAGTATTTGGGAGCTGAACATAGAATTAATCTTGGAAGAAATCTTGGAAGAAATCTACACAGAAACGAATAAAGTTTATTTATCTCAAAAACTGATGTTTACACAAAACTATTTTTTAGTATGCTCAATGATACATTCACTATAGTTCTTTTATTGCTGTTGAATAATGCGTGTTAGTTCGAATGTGCGTTAGTTCTCAAATATCAAGCGTTGGCAAATGGAAGTGACCATTAAAAAAAGGATTGACAGTTCTCATCTCATTTTGCAAACTTGAAGTTTTCAAAATGCTACCTCATATGTATCTTTAATCTATCTTTACCGTCGTGGTTATTTGTATTGTCATCATTACTATTAAATTAAATTAACTAAACCAGATCCTATATTATTAATATAAATTAAAGTTGCCCACATAGAACAGTTTTGATAAAGTCTTCTTTAGTTTGAAAGGCAGATGTGAAGTTTTGTTGCTCTATTTTCCTGCTCAGAGAATAGAGAGAATAAAATTGTTATTCTACTTGAGCTGCCTTGGGATTGGGATTCTGTCCCCGCTTAACAGTAAGGAAATAGCTAATAAATTAGTTGAAATCTTATTTATCTTAAGATTTTGGAATGGTAGTGTCATTATTACAGATTCATATTACAAGGCTCACATTAGTATTGATTGTAACTTAAAGTAAAAATAATTTTGGTTTTGTCTCTGAGACAAAAACCCTGAGTGTACTTTAAAAGTTAAAAATCCATTTGGTAGTGACATTCTGAGCTTAGATGCGAATTTAAAATATTAAAGATGCATGAAATGCATCACATTTATATAAATTTGATCCTCCCCTTTGCCTTCGAAGAATTGGCTCTTAAATATAGATGCATGTGCAATACAGTACACCATTCCTAAATATTGTAATCCTTATTTCATAAGATATACTTTATCTTTTAATTAACTTCATATTGCTTAAATTATGTTTAAGTATTAAAAAAAATCGGTTATTGTGTAGGACACGGAACCTGTGAAATTAAGACGAATTTCCTTTGTTTTCGAATTATACGATTCGTAAACACTAATTAGATATGTAAATGATGGGAAACTGTAGTTATATTTTGTATTTCTTAAGAAAATTAGAAATTTAAGTGGCAATCTTTTTGGGAAGCACCCGTTTAACGTAATAAAAATGGCGGTGTTTGAACTATTTAAAAAATGGCAAACAAGTTGCCAAATCGAGGGTCATTCCGAAATGAAAAGCTTGTTTTTTCTTTTGTTTTTCCAAATGAAACATCTGGGAAAGGGTAATACCTCACTTAATCTAACCTACAGTGAATTCTAAGGAAAATTTTTCTTGTTTTTTTTTTTTTTTTTTTTTGGGGGGGGGGGGTTTTTTTTTTTTAAAAAGAAAAATAGTCGTAGGATTTTCCCAAATAAGCTCTTGCTTTGAAAATGAGCATTCGCCGCTCGCAATAGAGTTGCAACTAAATCTCGAATTTTCTTAAAAATAAAAAAAGAAATCAGAATTTTTCCATCGATTTCAATAGGAAATAAGTACTTCTGAATCGTTTGGCTCGAAAATGATGAAAATTCGTTGTAATCCCACTGGTTTTTGTGTTCTCTCAACAATCAAATTATCACTGCCTTGATTTTTCCATTTTCCATATTCTATATTTACATATTCAGCCCAAATGGTAGTTTCTTGATATTTTTAATTTCTAAAGTTAAAAACAAGTAGGAGAAACAAACTTATACTCACTGGCAAGTCTTTGTTTCTTTGTAATCATCGAGAACATCTGGAAAATCCTTACTGCATTCGCTTTTAGCAAGTATTTCCTTTGTGCTGGTGTAGCAGCTAATGCCATCATTCTTCCAGAATTCTGAATTTTTGAAATGGAAAATGAAATGAAATGAAATAAAACGAAACATATTTATTTCTACTTTACGAAAAATTAATAATTATTAATAAATGCCTACTGTTTTATTTGTTCATTAAGCTTTGCAGAAGTAAATTAGCAAATAATATATACATCTACCTTATATAATTGGCTAAGTTCGTCTGTCTGTCTGTCTGTCCGTAACTCGATAGAATGCCAATCATCTCATAGCGTTAGAACACGTCACGCATGACGTCATGTCCATGACGAAAAACATGGCGCCCAAATGAATCGCCGTCGATTCAAATTCACAGACAGCGATTACAGAAAGAATTACATATATTTCTGAAATTCCTTTACGCACAAAGAAAGTTTATATGTAACTGCATTAATTTCTTGCGGTAGAACTTTATAAAGCGTTGGATAAACCTCGGTATTTGCAATCCGATTTGTCTTCGTTGGAGATGTTAGAGGCACAGGTCGTAAGGCAACTGGATGGCCTGCTCAGGCCTAAAGGTAGGAGGTTAAGTAGTAGTGGCTGCCATTTTGTTGTTAGGCAAGAAAACCCGTTTCTCCAGTTTCCTTCATTTACAGAAATTCGTTGTCCTTCCCTTCAAATTACAAAACGTTATTTTGGTTTTAAAAGTGTTATTATTATTATCAACTTATATAATTGGCTAAGTTCGTCTGTCTGTGACTCGATATAATTAGGCTATTAACATAGATCTCAATGGTAGCATTGATTCAAGGGTATTCAAATTGGATGAAATATTAGTTCATTGTGTGATTCCATGTTGTTTCCATGAAATTTTATCCTTGGGAACTAATCTAGACAACTGAAATTGTATCAAAATATACGTTCAAAACCAAATAATTTTGTTACCACTGCACCCATTTTAATGAAATTTGACATTCTTTACTCAGTTCTTTACGCTGATTTTGAAACTCAAAATCATTTTTTCCGTAGAAGCTTCGTTCACAAGTTAGCGCAGTATTTATATTACAAAGGTGAGTTTGAAATGCCATTCGGCATTATGGGTCAAAAATAATAATTATTCCATTGTTACTTTTAGTAAAATTTATTTACAAGGACAAACTTTAGATACCGTTAGTATTTATTTAGCAGAGCCTGTTTTTAGTCATGGACAGTTATATGTTGCTACATCTCGAGCACATCGTGCTTGCGACGTCAAAATCAAAATTCTTCACCAAATACATCAAGGACATCTGATAGAAGGATCTCATGCTGTTTTTACAAAAAATGTAGTTTATAAGGAGATATTTACTTTATAGTTGACAATTGATAATAAAATGATTTTTCAGTTTTTTTTTTTATGCCTGTCGTCCGACAGGCTTTGCTGCTAGTATATATATAATTCTTGATCCTGTCGCATCATTACACAAGAGAATTAATATCATCGATGAAAAATAGAGATAAACGTAACATATTTTATATGGAAACGAATAAGAAATATGCACTTACATTATTTAATTGCAGGAAATAGGTTTGCATAACTTTACCTCCCAAAACATCCTTTCTTTGTTTTAAACATACTTTGGAATATGTTTCGTAATGGTAATATGAAATCTAAAAGTTATTTATTATTTACTATTGATATTAACTTATTTTTTTTCTAGGATGTTGAATAAAGTTTTTACCGTTGAGGAAGTGTCCTCCACTATCACACAGAAACTGAAGTCGTCCTCCATAGATTTCTTCTAAAGTTTCAACTGCTTTTTTCTGGTATTTGGTCCAACATTTCTTTAAAGGTTCTTTCATCTTTTTTTTATAGCACGATTCGGTGAGAGTCCAATCCTTGCTGAAAAAATGAATATTGGAAAAATTAAACCTAAATAATCTAGAATAGTAATGGTCAGATTTACAGCCACTTTCAAAGCCTTTACTTGATGGAAATTCCAGATACTAAGTTCAACAAGATCATTATTAAATGTTTTCTTTTAAGTGGATCTATTGGTGGGCTGAAGAGACCAGGTTCAATTTCCGAATTTTTCCTAGGATATTTCTCCTCTATACGGGTCCTAAGGTTTAACCAGCCCTAAGTCAAATATGAACCGGGTTTCTTTCCCGAGTGTAAAGGCGGGAGAGCAATCAGCTGAACAACTATTCCACTATTCTTGACGGAGTTGAAACTTAGGAGCCTATATTTTCTATTGCTGGTGAACAACAATGGCTCATATGAAAAATACCCCTACCTAAAGGTTAAAAATAAATCTGTTTTATCTGCTTGTAAATCTGCTGCTTTACAGCTTATCAGTTTTATTGATTACTTGCAAAAATTCCGATTTATAGATAAAAAGAAGTACCTTCACACCACCATTTTTGAGGAATTTCGTATTGTTTACACACCCTTCTTCAATGGGAAAAAAAACGGAAACCAAAAGTCTCCTAGAAACAAATAATTGTGAAACAGCCACAATTCTACAATTTCGATTAGATGATTTTGTGAAAGTAAAAGTAATAAAACGTGGTGTAAAACTATTGCTGGCAAATAATAACTGAAGAATAGTAATGTGAAGTAAAGCAATGTGCATAATCAAAATGATGTGTTTAAACATATGAAATGTGATATTATTTAAACGTGACTAGGAGTGAAACTTGTGATAAACATAATTTCACAATTGAGGGGCTCAGGACCACAGTGGGTCATCTCCGTCCACAAGAAAAAAGCTATTAATACCATCTATTGGTATATTTTATAGATGTGCGTCATATATTAAAGTGCTCCATCTCTATGATTTTTCATTTATAATTTAAAGAGCTTCAAAATATAGAATCACATTGAATTTTCACTTCTGCTCAGAGTCACAATGGTCCAGATCCAAACAGCGAATGACGCTACGGTCTCACAGTCACGTGACTAGTTGAAAACATGACAGACGTTTTGAGCGAGGTTGATGTAAACAAAGGTATAAATTCAAGGAAAAGAAATAGAAATTGTGAAAATTGGGTGAAAAATGTGCGAAAGAATTTTACAGAGGCCTAACAATAAAAGTGGAAGAAGAAAATAATGCTGATTAAAAGCATTTTGTAATGAAAAATGGAGATGGCCCAGTCCAATATTTTCTATTTTTGTGTAACTACTTCAGAATCAAAATGGGCCATATCCATCAATATGAAAAATGTTACTATTAAACACTGTAATTAATACACTAAAAGCCAGATAATCATTCATTTACATTTTCTAGAGATTAATTAATATGTTATTTATGATATGCCTATGTCATATTATGCTAAATATTATTGAATAAATTATAAGATTAAATAAACTTTATTCTTATTTTTCTCCATTTTAAAAAAATGGCACATGGCCCACTATGGTTCTCAGCCCTTCAATTATCTTCAACAACAGTAAAAAGAAAGACAAGGTTGTGATTATTTGTTACAACAACAGTGAATTCGGATCGATTCAGAGGGATTCTGAACTTAGACATCGTAAATCTAAAAGAAGTCAATTTTCTATTATTCAACTGTAATTCTGTAAATCTAAGAATCTATATTTATTATTTTACTAAAAGTTACTGGCTTGAGAAAATTTATTTCAAGTTAATGATTCTTATTAAAATAATTGTCATTTATTATTCTTCGACTGCTTTGAGTAAAACTTCTTTTTTTATTTGAGTTGGGAAAGTTTATACAATTCTAACATGACGTAAGTATAATCAAAGTAAATTCAAATCAACACAGATTTTCTAATACATATTCTTTGAACTGCTTAAATTAATATGACTAAATATAAAAATGTATGAATTTCATAGTTTTGCCAGTAATTGGAACAAGCGTGATTGCTGCAATTTAGCCAATAAGTATTACCAATTTGTGTAATCAATCAGTACACTTGGGAATTCTATCATATCCAGAAGAAAAAATATGTAAGATATGTAAGAAGCTTATAGATAGTAAGTTGTAATGTTTAATTGAAATCCTTAGAAATTGCGGAAGGAACCGGAAGTTTTCAGTTTCTAATCATAATTGATGATCTACGTCTGATATACCATTGTCTCACTACCATTTCCAAGTCAAAACAAACTTGTTTTTATTTTGTAATGTTAGTATTACCTGCATTCTTGTCCAAGTTGCTCTGAATCTATCTTCTTGTCTAATGTTATGTGCTGAGATTCTTTTATACATTTCATGAATTTTTTCACTCCTTCCATTACATCGCTGTCTGAACAAGTGTCGCCTTTAAAAAATAAGAAAAAAAATTAACGAAAAGAATTGCATAAGTCTTAATTCTTATTGTAAAATAATGTATAGTTAATAAAATGAATATTTAATAAAGGAAATCTATTGTATACAAAAAAAAGAGAATAATAAATGAATATTCAAAAATTACCACAGTAAGTTATTTAAAACAAAATCATACATTGAAATATACATTGTTACTTAGTTAATAAATGCATAATTTATTTAGGAATATGAATTACTATTTGTGTTTTACGAACGTGAATAAGTTGATAGTATCTTTATGCTTTAGAACGAGTCGAATTAAATATATGAAATTAGATTAATATATTTTTAATATGGTAAATAAAATGTGTTTCATGAAGTTTAATCTTTTATGTAAGAGGGTTAAGTAAGTATTACGAATGATGAGGCTATTTATTCTAATATCTACATTTTTATATGTTAAGAATAGATATTAAATTTACATTTTATATACGTAATCAGGAATGCGAATGATAATAAATATTTAACTGGAAATTTTGTAATTAGTGTTCTAGGTCGATAAACAAAATTTTTCTATAATCTTTATTATCATAGTTTCCAGTTTTGAATTTCAAAATAAAATCTTTCTGCATAGAATAACATTATTTAGTTTTCCTTTAAATATTTATGAATAAAAATTATTATTAAGTAAATATAACAGTGTTTTATTTATATGATATTTAAGCTTCATTAATATTACAAAACTTGGGCCTAAGTTTGAGCCTTGTGTTATCCCATGTTATTCTTTTCTTTAGCTCACATGTGGGATCTTTTATCACTGGAAGGCCACATGCTCTGTAGCAGATACTTCATCAGGTCATTAGAAAATTCGTCGAATACGTATCATTCCGATATAGACAAAGAACATTCATTTCGTGTTTTCTACGAAAGCGGTTTGAGAGATATGCATACCCTTCAAGAAAGTTTGCCCTCCTGTTTACACCCCTTAATATGGATCCAGGTTTTTGTTGTTCTTAAATTAAGAACACTTAATTAAAAAAAAAGTTAAGAAGGATATTTTTATTTCAAAATAATAAAAAAAAGAAAAGAAAATTCATTATCATAGATTAAAAAAAAGTTGAAAACAGGAAAAAAAAAGGGGGGGGGGAAATAAAATACAAAAAAATAAAAATTATTATTTAATTACGGTACCAAACAGATTTGAACTCGATAACCATACCTCCAAAGGATAGCGTTTAACCGCTGCTCCACAGCAACACTCCATTTCAAGAACAGAAGTGAGATAGTAAGCCTCACTTGAAAATTATACAAAAGTGTGAAGGGAATTAAATAAGTGGGAGGGGGAGATGTGTCCAGATTTCAATTGTAGCCTGTTATTTCCCCAGGGTCCTAAAGAGTAATTCTGGAAAGTTTGGTCCAGATCGGTCAAAGGGCCTAAGAGTGTAAAAGGGCGAACAAACAAGTAAACACATAAACCAACAAACGTTCTCCTTTTGAAATATAGATATAATCCTTTACTGATGTTTTAGTCAGTTTCCTACTAAAGCGAAAACCCTCTCAATAGGCCGTAGGTTCCCAATCTTGTTTTAGCTTTTATTATTATTTCTATTGATATAAGTTTTTTCCAAAGTAGCTTCTAATACTCTCTCTTATAATTTCTATTTTTTTTAATAGATTATTAAAAATTTTTGGTATATTTAATCAAAGCTGTTATTTCGTTATTCTTTCAACTTATTATAATTAATAATTTCGATTTAAAAGTGGGCGTTATTTTTGTGTTTCGAATTCATATTTTAAACCTTTGAGATTTTTTTAATTTTAATAAAACAACTTAATGAACTTTTAATTAAACTTTTTAAACAAACTTTTAATAAACTGTTGTCTTACTTTTTATGTGATCGAAGTCAGTTGATTTTATCGTGTTAACTTAAAATAGATTAATAGCCATATTTTCTTTGTCTTATAGCACAGTTGATTTCTTTAATAATATTAATTTTAAAGAAGAATTAATTTTTTTAAATATGAAAAAGAAGTAATCGCAGAAAGTATTATCAAAAATTTTCCTTTTATTATTATTTTTATTCTCCAACTGTTTTCAAATTTTTAATTCCTTTTTCAAATTATTATATTTAATATTTTTTGATAAATTTTGAACATTGATTTCTAAAAATGTTACTATAAAAATGTTTTTTTTAATTTATTAGTTATTGACATGAACAACACACACACACACAAAAGCAATAAGTAATAAATTAACATAATATAACGGAAATGTATAACGTAATCGTGAAGCTTCACTGTTAAATCAATTTATCTTTATTGAAGATTTACGAAGTTGTACTGAAAACTTAAAATGTTTCTTGCCAATTCTA
>JAFIDM010071873.1:0-30096 GCA_023159025.1 Thereuonema tuberculata
ATAAAGTCAGTCAAAAACTGCCCGTTTCGATTTATGAATTGTCAATGTTTAGGAATTCTTTTTTTGAATCGCAAGCTTTCCTACCTTACTACTGTAGCTTCTTTATTTTATGATTATTCTTTAAAGTTACTTAAAATGCTGTACTTCAATTATGAGTTTGAATCTTATTTTTAAGACAAAACAATTGATTTTTTTCCTTCTACTTATTTTTGTTTTCTGTTCTTTTTTTTTTTTAACTTGATTCTTAATTTTTTAATAAGCTGATACTAAGAAAGCTGAGTTAGACATTCTTTTATTTTAATTGCTTATGTCAGATGAAATGAAAAACTACCAAGAAAGCAATCTTGGTAATTCTGGGGAAATTTTGGCACAGGTCCTATCAGTGAATTTCTTTTATAAAAAAAACTCAAAAATTATTTGTCACCCTTTTCTTCTCCTTTCCTTTAAACACTTTGCAAGTGGTATTCGTACCGCATCCAATGCTCATTGGCTCTCAGGAACTTTATACAAACATTACAGAATACATGTAATAATAATAATGTCCAGTCTTATTTCTATAATTACAATTTAAACTATAGTGAACTGTATAATACTATGATAAAAGTGTATCCAAAAGTAGCTACACTTTAACTCAGTTAAGCACTACAATCGTATGTGTTAAGTTTATTTCCAAAAATAACTGAACCTCTTTCCATGTAACATTACTTAACAGTTATTTAACTAAAAGTTAAATAAATTTTAATTTTGTAAAATTAAAATCTTTTATCCTGCTGTCTTGCTTCACTCCATTACCATGTAGGGCTAGTGTGTTAAATGGTTGAATTAAGGAATTAATGTTAAAGGGTTGTAATCTATCCAGCATAGCTGTAATTGTCCTGATTTGGTTTGTCATCAAAGAGCTACTGCCGGTTATATTTCCAAGACTACGGGTAGTCAGGGCAGCATTTTCCCACAGCATGTATCTCACCTGCAGTCCTCAGTTTAAATGCTCTTCTCAAAGTTTTCTGCCTTACATGTTAATCTTTGATGATTGTTAAATTTATATTTGGATTAATACCATTATTTCCTTAGCTAGCAGTTTGTGTGCTAGGCACTTTTTTTTTTCCCCCTCTAGCATCACAAATTAATAGCAATAACACTGCAGTACACAAAGCTTTTGTTTCATGCTTTCTTGATAATGTATTGAATAGTCATATCTTGACAAGACAGTAACATTAATAGTAATATTAAAATTTCACTACTGATTACACGGGTCTGTGTAGATGGCGCTAGTAGTACACATGCCGATTATACAACACCATAGTGTGTGGTGAGATAAACTTTATTTATCAGTATGCTAGCAGCGATTTTAAGGGGAACCTGTGTTGTGTGCGACATTTCAGTAGTCACCTTGAACTGTCATAAACAGTTATTAACACCGAACTTTTGTGGGGTTTCCATAATAATGATGTACCAGGACCTTGAAAATTTTTTTAATTTGTTAATTATTTATTGTATTTTGATTTATTTGTTGATTATTGATGTTATGTTGATTTTTAGAATTCAGAATTTGAAAAAATTTAAAGTTTCTTGATCATGCACCTAATTTTGTGAATTTCTGAGAATTTACGTTTATTTTTTTTAATAAATAAAAAAAAAAAAATTCTTTATTCTATCCTATTTACATTTTATTTTGATTTCCTTTACCAAATCATTGATGAAACCATTAAAAAAAAACTACTCAAAATCTAGTATCGAGGAGACACTTAGCAGCAATGTAACCAAAGATAATGGCTACAGGGAGTCATAATAGTTGATTTCAGTGAGTTAGGGGGAAGGGGAGGTTGAAATATGATATGTACCGACTTCTTATTTTACCATCTATAATAAAAACGTAAAATAATCTAGAGGCACCTGGGGATCACCAACCCTTACAATGGTGGCCGCGTTAAACAATGTAGCTGAATTTAAAAAATACCGTATTTACTCGCATAATTTCCCCTTTTTTTTCATCAATATTTTGACAAAAAAAGGGGTGGGTGGGGAAATTACGCGATGTTTTTCAATTTGAGGAAAAAATATATGGTGAAAGTGGAAGGAAAACCATGTTAAATATTGATTTTTAAAGCAAGAAATGTAATTAACAACAATTTTATTAACATGCAACATTTAAAATATAAGAAATCACATCTCAACATTTGTTTTTTCTTCTAAGTACAGTTAAGCAATAGGCATGCACGGAAGTGTGTGTGCGACTGTGACGTAATTTCGTAACTCACGCAGCGCAGCCCGCCATCTTTATAGCTGCTCACCGCATGACGTCAGCATCAGCTGCCTGCTAATAGAGAACTTAACTTTATTCGCAAACTTCACGTTTTCACAAAACACTCGAAATGGTTGTACTGATTCAGAAGGAGTCTGCTCTTGTACTGACCGGGGTGGGGGTGGAATCTTCCCCTAAAGTAGCATGGGATAGAGAAATGCGATAGTAACGGTACTGTGTAGCGTCGTCATGAGTTGACCGCCAGTCAAGGTCATGTTGGAAACACGTTGAAGTAGAGGTGTAGAAATTATGCGATAAAAATAAAAATTGAATTTTGTAATCCACAAAAACTGGGGTGGGGAAAATATGCGATGGGGGAAATTATGCGCGTAAATACAGTATACATACAGTAAAACCTCGTTAAGTCGTCACCCGAATAAGTCATCGTTTTCCTTTGGTCCTGACAAGGTCTCGTACACAATAATGTAAAATAACCGTCGTTTACCCGTCACTAAATTTAATTCTACTCCAGATAACTCGTCACCCTCAAAAATGGCCAAAAGCATCTTTCTTCTCCATTTTGCATGCCATCGTGTTATCTTTTCAGCACCGCCCTTCACTTTACAGGGAATTTTCGACCTTGCCTGTCACTTCATTAAGGTGACTCCAGACGGTCAATATTTTGATCAAACGGTTTTGTCAATTGAATGAGTCAAGCATGATTGACCGTTTAGGAACCCGTTTTGTGCTTGAATCAATCATTGACAGTGATTGATATAAAGTTTAATTTACGCAAATGATTGAAGAGGGCGCTTGACCGTCTAGGAGGATTTTGATCAATCTTTCCCTCAGTCAGGCTCTCTGCACAAGAGTTTTGATCAAAAGATTGAAGCGTGCGTCAATCGACTGCCTCACTCTTTTGATCAAACGATTGACCGTCTAGCGCCAAAGTTTGAAGGGTAATTTGAAGCGTGCGTCAAGGATTGACAAAACCAAAATAAATAAATAAATAATTATATATATATGATATATATCATACAGTAAAACCCCGTTATTACGCTCGTCAAGGGACCATGACCTACAAACGTAATAAGCGGGATAGCGCTATAGACGGGAAATGATTTATTAGATGGGGAAACATTTAGACACCATTTTACAGGAAACATATTTGATTCTGCAATAGATAGAGTGCAAATGTGAGCTTATTTCCTATTAAAAAAAATCTTTGATCGTGGTTTGCCGTGTGTGTGTGCTACTGTTATGAATTATGACATTTTCAATGCGGCTCAAGTAACTATTAACATCAATTGATACACCACTAGGAGCAACACTAATATATTTTCGGAGCAGATTTAGTGCACTGCCCGCTATTTCACGAATGATTCCCGCCTTTTCTTGAATGATTGGGCCACTTAATGGCACTGATGCATCACGGGAATGATGAATCCATTCAATTAGAATTTCCTCGGCATCTTCATATTTTCCACACTTTACTTTTTTACGTTTGCAACCACCCTTCGCTGCATTAGTAATTCCATTCTTATTTTTTATTATTGTTCTCAGAATGGATGAGGGAATTCCTAGAGATTCTGCGAAATCCTTCTGACTTAGTGTAGAATACTTGTCGTACTTACGGAGAATTTGCAATTTTTCACTTATAGAAAGGGATTTCCGCTTCACATTTTGCACTAACTTAATGTATCACAGACCCGCACTTCAAAGAGTTCAAAGATTCCCTCCTACCAGGGAAAGAAAAGAATCTTTACAGTGTTAGATTTCTTTTCGATACAAAATTTTCGATATAAATAAAGCACTACAAGCGGGATTTGAAGCGTTATAAGAGGGTAAAAGTATACAGAGTTACATAGAAAATTCTAGGGACCGTATGAAAGGAGCGTAAAGAACGGGATAGTGCTATAAGCGGGAGCATAATAACCGGGTTTTACTGTGTGTGTGTGTATATATATATATATATATATAAATATATATTTATAATAAATAAATAAATAAATAAATAAATTATTTATAAATAAATAAACAATAATCAAAATTATTGACTGTCTGGGGTCACCTTTACTTTCCTACCCCTTCGGGTTCTTGGAATCTCGCTGCTAATCATTCAAAGCACACTTCTCGATGCGACTCTGTCTAGTGTAGACGTTTTTCTTGACCGCTCCTGAGTGTGACTTCATTTCATAGCGGGTAAGCCCCGCTCAAGGGCTATTTTCTTCTCTTGCAATTTCGTGGTTCGATTACGTTTTTAACATGTAAGGGAAACAAAAACTTACTTCGTTATGTTTTAAAGAAAGAAAAAAAAAAAGACTTAATTGCACTTTTTGAAAAATTAAATGTTTCGCAAACAGCTTTTGCCAAAGACACCATATTCCCAGGACTACATTTAATCGATATTCTTTCATCAAAACAAGTAATTGAAGAAGTTGACTGCAAAGACAAAAGAAAGAGAATGAGGAAATCGAAGTTTGACGAGATCGAGGAGGTTTTAGTTCGATGGCTAAAATATGCCAGATCGCAAAATGTGTCGATTTCAGCTGTGATTCTCAAAGAAAAAGACATGGAAATTGATAAGGAGTTGAACATTAAAGATTTCGGCGGCAGCAATGGTTGGCTGGAACGTTTCAAAGACAGATATTGCCTTTCTTTTAAAACAATTAAAATGTAGTAACTATAAAAAGTGTTTTGTTTTTTTTTTATTTTCCACTCATTCATTTGCATGTATTGATTTCTGGAAATCTTGTTTTTCTCACCAAATCTTACAGCAATTCATGAAAATACTGTATTTCAGTATTTATTTTTTTTTCAAAAATGCCCACTCCACCGAAGTCGTCACTCCGCTTAAGTCGTCAAAAATGTTTGGTCCCTTGAGTGACGACTTAACGAGGTTTTACTGTGTATATATTTGGTCTACATATTTTGTATCTGAACAAATTCACTGAGAAGAATTTCACTGCAAGACATCCTGTATTCTGGGAAAGATTAAAACCGTGCATTCTGGACAACTGAGATCATCAAGTTGACGTATCAAATAGCTTCTTTTTGTAGGAGTGGGTTCTCGTTGCATCTTTTTGAACTATAATCTCAATATAACTATGTTGTAATAAGAGATCTACCTTAACGATATAAATGGATATGTTCTTATAAATAAAAAGTTAAGAAGAGTTAGAACTTTTTGAATCAGCAAATCATCCTCATAATGAAGTTAAAAAAAGGATTTTTTTTTTTCTGTACCATTTCATTAAGTGTGAACTGCAGGGTGCAGTTTCAATCAGCCTGAAGAAAGTTTTAAAGATTTTACCGGGCCAAAATATTTATTTACTTTAATTAATGAAAGAATAAAAATGTTATCTTTTCTTATCTCTAGTAAATGAATGATGAAGAAATAAACCCTAAAATATTATGCTTGTACTTATTATATTTGATTTTATTTATTTTTATTCTGGATTAGTAGATTTAATTTCAAAGGGGTTAATTACTTTAAAATAAATAACGTAATACCATAAATAGAATTACCACATTAAATGCAAAACAAACTCTTTAAATTCTGAAAGAGATATAAAAATAAAAATGAGTGTTTCAATACAAAATTAACTTAGTTTTATTCATTTAATCTTTAAGAACAAGTTAGAACATTTACAAAATGCATTTAAGCATATTCAAGTCTATCTGTAATTACTGTTAATACTAATATATTGCATGAAACTGCCCCATCCAGGACAATTTTATATGAAATTTAAATTTATTTTTTTTTAAGTTATTTTGCAAGGGGAGAGGGGAATTTTAAAAGAAAGATTGTAGAAATAGAAAGAGAATAGTCATATGAAAAGCTGGACTTGATAACAGAATACTTCATTGCAACTGAATTGAATTAAATTTTCATACTAAAATTGATTTATGACACATCTTTAACAATACATTATATTATGTTCCTGGGAAAGCAGGGAAATTACTAGAATGATGACAAATTTTTAAGAATAATAGCATTATTAAGTATAAAAACTGTTATTGACAAACTCACTATGTTCATAATAAAGTTTATTACTTACAACAGCGGTTACCAACCTGGGGTAAGCGATATAAATTGGAATAATGGCGGGAAAAGGCACATATGTCGACAGTGTAAGACAACAGACAAGGCAAAAGTTCTCAAATTAATTCAATGCAACGGTAAGGGATAGTGCAAGTTTTTTTCATTATTCGACCTTGAGAAAAGCCAGCATTTATCCCTTCTTCAATTGTGTTTGGTGACACTAAATATATATTAGGGATGGACGGGATTGGATTTTTAGGTCGGGACGGGACGGGACGGGACAGGATTTTTTTTTCCCTCCCGAAAATCGGGACGGGATTGTCCTTCCTCAATAAATGGGAAATAGTTGTTCGGGTTTTGAAACTTGATATGGACGACAATAATAGTAACAAACAAAAACATTTTTATGTCTGTCGCTAGTCGAAATCACGAAGGCCGTCGTCTGTTGTTTATTGGTTTCACCGGTCGATCGCTAGCGCTATGACGAAAACACTTTGTTGTTGATGAATATTGGGAGGTAGAAGGAAAATAAATAGCCCAGAGTATTTCTCAATGATTTATTGTAGTCTTCAGTTGCCAGGATTAATAATCCCAGCATTATTAAGCCTTTTGTTGAATTTAAATAAATCGCGAAATCCCGTCCCGAAGAAATCCCGAAGTAAACCAAATCCCACCCGATAAACGGGATTATAATTTTCCCGAAATATCGTGTCCCGTCTATCCCTAATATATATATGCATTTTTTAAATCCCATTACTGACCCATTTATTTCCAGTTACAACATATAAAATTGAAATTACAGCAACTACATTAATTACAAACATCTTGCTATTATTTAAGGTATACTTTATGAAAATGGGCTGTCAAAGGGTACGAAAGTAAAAAAAAGGTTGGGAACCGCTGACTTGCAGGATTAATTATTATTAATAATGCAACTTTACAAATGCTTATAAATAAATGAATCTTCAATTGAATTGAAATATAAAAATTTATTAATTATAGGGTATGATTTCAATAATGATAATTTATTTAGAAATTAACTCATGATTACATCTGAGAACTGCAGATAAGGCCAGCAGTTGGTGTAGGGCCAGCATTTAAAGCCAATCCATTCTCAGTCTCATCCAACTACAAAGGTCAAGATGTCAACTTACAAAGATGAGGATGATAGGAGAATCAATAATTTTAAAATTATTGTTTTATTCAGCACTGGTATTTATTAAGCAGAAAGATTTACATTTAATTCTTACAAAATTACCAAATGAAAAAATAAAAACAATAACCACAGCAACAAAGAAAGCCCAAACTGAGAAATCTCTGATTTTCCCTAACAAAAGCAATATAAAGTCAGAAAAAATTCAATCCTTAACCAAGAATAAGCATCTACGAACGAACGAATGCAATGAAACTGGATTTTGAAAATACTATAGAATTTCCAGATGTCTGTTGGTTTAGCTGCTAATAATGAAAAAAGGACTGAAACTGCTTATGCAAAACAAAATAAAAAATAATTAATAAAAAAATATTTTTTTTTTTGTGAAAGAAAAATTCACTGAACTTGTTTCACTCTAAAAATTTGATAAATAACACTATTTTGATTATGTTTCTGTTCAGTTTTCACAGATAACAAAACTTTGCTAGCAGCACCTCATTTTATGGCTTAACTTTTTGGTTGAGTGCTTATGCAATACAAATAGAAAAATACAGTTAATTCTTAACTTTATGGTAAGCTGCATAAGCATATATACACATGACCAAAGGAAGGAAATCAATGCCAACAAAAATTGAACAGAAATGGACAAAGGACTGAAACTGACTACGCAAAACAAAATACAAAAAAAAAAATAAAAATAAATAAAAATAAAAAATTACTATACATCAAAGGAAGGAAATTCGTGCCAACAAAATTTTAAACAAATAGCATCACAGATGACCTAGAAATGACTGAAGAAATCCAGGAAATTGAAATGATTCAGAAAACAAAAGAAAATAACTATAGGATGTTGAAAGCAAAATGATTTTTGCAAAGCAGGAAACCAGAGCAAAAAAAAATCTATGATGAAAAATGAAAATGATATAATAACACAGGATCCTATGTGCTACAGAGAATCTCTGAAAGGAAATGGATCTTCTATTACAGTAATCTTTTTCATATTACTTAATATAATGCTCTGCAAGTGCAGAAGCAATTCTATGAATATTTACCAATTTAAACATATCTGAATTTTATGCCACCATTCTAAACATATAAGTAGACTGATTCTCAAAAGTTAAACATAAAGGAATGCATTTTTCAGACCAGAAAAAAAAAAGAGATTAATTTGCAAATCAGTTGAATACTGGCTCCTCCGCTTCAAAGTTACATTTCTAAACTATAAGAAATCAGCCTCCCTTCAAACTACATAGTAACATAATGTTATAATGTTCATAATCTGTATAACCAATATTTAATTCATAACGGGAACCGAGATGCGTAAGTAGCTACGTTCAACAAAATACTTCAGGCCCCCCTCCCCCCCCCCAAATTCAAGTTCTAACCTTTTTTACTATTTACTTGAGTTTTACTATGATATTCCAAATAATCGGAAGAGTCACTAAACCAGAACAGCATTTATGATGCAGTCAGAAACTGCTTGAAAAACAAAAGTCAGTGAAGAATGTGCTCATCCACATCAATGAGGTACATCGTTTTTTCTCTAAGGTTTTTACAAAGCCAAGAGAAGAACAAAGAAGAACTGGCCTGTTATTTTCTCTAGATCTCTGCAGAACAGACATCTTTCAGTTGATCCAGGCAAGTCCAATTTCCAAAGGACCAAAAACAGAGATACCATTTCCAAAGCCAGTCATGAAAAAAATTATTATTCTAATAGAATAATAAACAAAACATGCCAATAAAGAGTAATCAATTTAATCAGAAATGCAAGACCAAGGGTAGATAAACATGTGATTTCCAAAACAGCTGTAAAATGAAGTCAGACATCCATCAAAGTCACTAGTCCCTCCAACATTACTGAGAATTTCTCAGAAAGGAATCAAAGAAGGAGTCAAGATATGTAATCTCCATAAGAACTCTCAAAAAAGCAAATTCACATGAGACAGTGACTATGTTGTGAGGAGCTATTATCATAAATCATTAAACTAACAATAAAACAGACAATAAACAAGATTTCAACATCCATATAATAAAAATTACAAACAAACATCTCACACAAACATTTATTTCCTTATTCAAACTCAACATAGTTAGCAGTATAAAAACCCTAAAGCTTGGACCTGTCATCTTTTGATATTTCTGTAGTTACTTGAAAAGAACCAGAAAAATAAACTTAATGTATGCATAGGAAACCATCTTTGAATCCAATTTCAGCTAAGTTTAATCTACAGGCTTTAACACATACATATCTTAAATTTCAACATCTCCCGTTGATAATTACAGATACATTTCATTTTAAAGATGATGATTTATGTAAAGTCTACAGATCTCCAGTGTGAACGACCAAAAAAAAAAAGTTTGCCATCTTCACAGAAGAGCACATACCATTCATTTTTTCTCTCCATAATTTGCATTTTTCTAAACAAAACTCTTCACCAACATTTTTCTAAAAAAATCTGCACTGAAATTTATCCAATATTAATTAGAATTTTTCCTAACGTATTCTAAGCATCCCGCAACATAACCTCACAGAATGTCAATTTTTGTATAAATGCCATAGAATTAATGAGTTTGTCGTCTCTAAATAAGTCTCACTCTTTTTAATTGAAAAACAAAACAAATCCAAGAAAATTCATCCAGTAATGGTGAAAAATCCCATTTCTGGTGCAATTAGAAAAGTGCAAGAGAAATCAAATGACAATGTTTGATTTCCACTCATCATTTAAGATTAGCAAATTGAAATTCTCAGTTGGAGTAACTGGCATTTTTTTTTTACAAATACCTCTTAATTTATCTAAATTACTTTTAAATACTTAAATAAAAATACAAAAAAGGGAACAGAGGCTCAATGGTAAGGAATTTGTCTTCAGATGGCAAAGACAATTCCAAGGTTTAGTCAGAAATTTGTTTCTCATCCAGGCAGATCTTATTTTTTTTATCCAATGTTATGTCAAATGGGTACTCGGTCTTTCTAAGGAGTTAAGGAGGCAAGAAGAAGACTGATAAGTTATACTTCTAACTCCATTTTGTCCATTTGAATGATAATGAGAGATTAATCCATCTCTTCTGTCTCACTTATTTGAAGTTGAAAAAAATTCAAAGAAAAAGCTTCTTTTTTTTATATATAACAAAGAAAATGTATCTTCACTCTTCAAGCTGTTAAGATGTACACGTTTACATTCCTATGTGTGCCTCAGATCGACTGACACACAGGGTTACGTTCTCTGCAGGACTAGATAATTGGCAGTCTCCTGCTCTTAACTTTCTACCTGATTCTGTAATTTTCACCGACTGACAGCCAATGAAGAAAGCTTTTATGTTATTGGTTGAATTTAAATTTTCATGCTCTAGTTTACCCAGAAAAGGATTTTCTTATAGTTTTATTCATCTCTCAAGTTGTTTGCAAAACATGACGACTACAATGAAGAGCTGTGCTTGCTCTAACTGAGGTTGAAACTCAGCTCAACAAGTTAAATGAAATCTTTTGTATTGAATGTGAAATCCCTCATTTGCTGTTTAAAAAAATATCAAAATTCTAGAATAATTCTACTAAGGGTATAACAAAATGAAAAGAGGGTAAAAATGAAATGCCACGGGAGAGACATACACAGGGAAAAACTCACTGGCACTGGTAAGGACACCAGAAAAAAAAGAAAAAAAAAACCACCAAACGTTTTAGAATAAAAAGAAAAAAAAAAAATTAACAGGAGATGCTGACATACAAGTGTAGATAAAAAGGTTTAACACATTAAAAAAGACAACACAACCGGTTTCGATTTGGTGACACGAATCTTTGACTAGTGAAGAAAAATGTTTAAAATGACATGCCTACATACATACATACATAAGCGAACCAAAGACATGCCAAATATGAAAAAAAGAAAAAAAAAATATTTAAAAACAATATTTCAGCTTATTTTAGAATAAGGCATAGATTGTACTTTATATATATATTTCATTTAAAGCTTCAAATTTCTATTTTTTTTAAATTTTAATTACCATTTCATCATATTTAAGGGCAATCATTATAGTTCTGAATTAAAAACTGAGCGAAAGATTAAAAAAAATAAATAAAATAAAATTAGAATTCCTAATCTGTTTAATAGAGATCTTTCAAAACACTGGGAGAAATAATGATGTATGAAGCATACTGAAAAATACTGATACAGCTGAAAATTTGTTTCTTCTACACTTCAGCAAATTACCGTCACTACCCTACTGCAGTTTTACAAGCTGTAGAATCAAAATGCCAAAAAATGTGAGAATGCAATCCCCACAAAGAACATACAAAGAACCAAAATAGAATGATAATATGGAATTGGATGTGTCATAATCATATCCCGAAAAGATGGGTTTTGTATAACTTGAAAGCCCCAATGCATTATTGCCACAGTATCTCTTCAATACTGATATACTAAATTGCTGATGCATCATCAGTAGGCTTTCGAAACTGGAGAGGGAAGAAGGGACTGAGTGGGTAACTAATAAGGAAACAAGTTAATTCTAGTTTTGAAACTGTAGACATTCAGGGATTCCTAAATTCACTATTTCTATCAAAAAAAAAAAAAAAAAAAAAAAAAAAAATCCCTTTCAACAGAAATAACACTACAACTTTCTAAACTAAAAATAAAACCACATCTTATCCAATGACAGCAGTGGGACAATTTAATAAGTGCCACTATAGTGATGATTTTATACTTAGGTGGATGTAGATTATCCTATGTTTATTATAAATGTTTTTGCATGTGTTCTCCAAAAATTATGTATGGTATGCTACAATACAGCTTGGAAAGCATTTCACCAATGATACTGCAGATCAGACCACTGATCAATCAAACACTGCTGTGGTCATGTTTGCTTGGAGGCAAACTCATTAAGGAAGGATTTAGCATTCAATAGGCATTCCTAAGATTTGCCAGCTGTTTGTAGTTGGACACACCAATTTGCAAAATACCACAAGGAATATGTGATATGAAAGGCAGTGTATGGTGGGTGAAAGAATCTCGTCAACATGTCTGTGTTGTCAAACTTCTTGTAAAAATCATCATCAGCATGATCAAACCTCACATTATGATATCTTTTGCATCCTAACCTGATGTAGTATCATTTAAAAAAAGTGCTATTATTTTGGGCATATAATATAGATACCTTTTCCAAGACAAAAGCAGGACTCTTCAGCAGGAACTAAAGTTAATCCAAGAATATCAGCTCAATATTTCTGACCACTATAAATACCTACTCCCATAGGTAATCCATGAAAGGCATGGATAGTGGAAAGCAAGAATTTTGGTTTTGTTTGGGTTAATCCAAGAATCTGAGATTCTCTCAAGACTACTTGTCTTAGCATACTAGATCCTCTCAATGTTTTGTGTTCTCTCACAAAAAGCTTTTAGAATCTAGCCAACTGCCAATAATGTTTGCCTAATTTGTGACATGAGCAGCCTGTTCCAAGAAAGTCAATTAAAAAGCCTCTTTCATATATTCACTCATTTGTTTGTACAGTATCATCGAGGTATTCTTTAAAAAGTATGAAAAAAAAAACAAACAAAAAAAAAAAGAAAAAAAACACACAATCATCACATTTCCAAATACTACAATGAAGACCACTCTATTTCTGTAGGTTGTGAACGACATTCAAATGTCATATATATGGCAACTCAGAACTTCTCTATCAGTCTTCAGGTCAATCGGCTTTACTTGAGATGAACTTGTTTCTCTGGCAGATATATTTCCTGAAAGAAGCAACAGCTAAGCCAAAACAAATGAAGGCTAAATGAAAACACTACGGACAGTACTGTAATTTTCCAAAATTGTGTGAAATTTCTTGAATACAGAAACCACATACTTAATAGGAAATGTGTACATTTTGTTTCTTGTTTTCAATCTTGATTTTACTTATCTTAGGTCTTTCACTTTTCATTATTTTAATTAAAGAATGTTTCAAATAATAGCCCAATAAAGGAGATGAAATTTTCTAAATAGCTGTCAATACAGTTTCCTGAAAATCCATTTTTGTTGCAATCCTTAAGTCTTTAATCAATAAAAGCATAACTCCAAACATCAAATATTATCCTTATATATTATTTCTCAAAGGTATTTTTGTGTCGCCGCGCTGGTGTGGTCGAGCGGTCTCAGGCGTCGGTCTGTCGTGAGATCAATGTGCCAGCGCCCGGGTTCAAATCCCGGTAGCGAGCATGGATGTTTCAAAAATTTCCTTTCCTGTGTTGTAGCCTCTTCTTCACTTTCTCTTCGGTCTGACGTCATTCCTTAATGGCGTCCTGGGGAAGGCCACGGGAAACCACCCCAGTATCTTTCCCTTGTAATTCTAGGGAGTCTGCTAGGGGTTCGCCGTCTTGGGAACACTAGCGCTCCCTTGAGCACGGATGCTTCGGCAACGAAGCTCGCACTTCGGTGCGAACCGACCACACACACATTTTTTCTACCTTAATACTTCATCAAAATAAATGACTGAGACATCATTTTGAAGATTACGTTCCCCGCTAATGACGAAAAATAAACAAATTGTTTAAAATTAATGTTTTCGTTAAAAAAACTGATTTTAAACACCTTTTTATGAAAATGGAGAAGGCGCCATCTATTGACAATGTATAGAAACAATTTATTTCTCAAAGGTGGTTTTTTGTTGCGAATTATTCGCACGCGTCGACTAGTTATAAGATTAATAATGCTGTCAGTTATTACATCAATATACTGGTTTAAGGCAGAGCCAAATATATTTCACAAATGGAAATTAAATAATCAAAAACAAGAAGCATTATTACAAATCTATTATATAAGGTTAGATTGTTAACCGAGATCAAAGAGGTTGTCCTTTTAAAAGTTGTCAAAGGATTAAGTTGAAGCTTTTCTTTTTTCTTTATCTGTAAATACAAATTGTTACAACTCTTTCCTCGTAACAACAATGTTTCATCTACTTCAAACTATCTTCAGAGAACTTCTCCGAGAATGAGATACAACTGATTTCATCCTACAGTCCACTATTGTAGATAAGATCAGGTAAGACTGAAGATCGGTATTGTCTGAAAACATAAAAAAAATAAGGATATCCCCAATCCCCGTTGGGAATCAAACTCTGAACCTCCAAATATATAGACAAATGTCTCTACTGCCTGAGCTAACAGACCAACTGATGCCAACGTAGTAACAAATTTTCTGCAAAGTAAACTCCCTATAATTCAAATAAGAATGCCTTTTTGAGTCGAGCTGATGTAAACTCTCATAATCTTGAAGTAAAATATGTAACGTCTCCTTTTATATAAAATGCAACCAAGAATTTTGGGAAAAAAAAAAACTCACAGAATATCAAGAGATTATAGTAGTAGTTAATCAGCTTTGTAATATAGAAGAATACTGGCACCTTACTGATGTACAATTAAAAAAAATCCAAATTACTCTCTTCGAAATATAATAAAATCTGCTACAAACCTTGAGCCGTCGAACTAAATCATCAGTGCACAAATCCTCCGTTATATCCTTCACTCCTGGAGGATAAATGATTCTTGTTTGATTCTTTGCTGGTGGTTTGGGAGGCATTGCTAACTGCTATCACATAACCTCTAGCCTAAAATAGAAAGCAAAGAAAACTTTAGTTAATAAATCTAACTTCAGAAACTCTTAATAAAAAATAAAAAAATTATGTTCACGGTTCATTATTAGTCAATGAAACCAGCGGCACTTTCTACCAATGGTAAGTTGCATATAGATAGTAAAACAATCAAGGAAATAATAGTTCAAATAAATAAAGACTGGATTTCCCTCCTTTAGACTGCAGCTTAATTCTCTATTTTATATAAGCTATTTTGAAATGTAAAGCAATAACCATTTAAAGAAAAGCTAGATTTAACGTCCATAATTATTTATAAACACAGAGAAATAAATCACAACTGGACAGTAAATATGCCTTCGCTACACTGAGCCAACAACAACGGGAATCCTGTATAGCTGTTTCATCCTTATTAGGAATCATCAGCAGAATTTATCCTTGATATTTGGCTCAGTTTGCGCAAAAGCTAACGTAAAAACATTCTCGATCCCGGGAATAATCCTGTGAAATCCAGTATTAATGTGGATTTCATAGGGTTATTTTTTATTTGATTGTTTTTTTTTTTATCTCGGCGGCCCATTCCCAGGATCGTGAATGCTTTTACCATAGCTTTCGCGCAAACTGAGCCAAACATCAAGGGTAAATTCTGCTGATGATTCCTAATAAGGATGAAACAGCTGTTCAGGATTCCCATTGACGTTGGCTCAGTGTGCGAAGGCATATTTACTGTCCAGCTGTGATTTTTTCTCGATATTTATAACCATTTAAAGTTGATAAAATCATCTTAAGCCTGAATGGAACTGAAGTGTGACTGATAATTCTAAATGAAAATTCTACATATGATTTCCTAATTTTAAACAGTTTTACAAGCAGCTACAACATTACTGATCCAGAATGTAAAAAAAAGGCAATAACTAAACAAATTTCATAAATAAATACATGAGACTAACTTCTAACTCCAGGGTATCTACTGAATCTCAAACAAAAAATTTAAGGACAATTCCCGTACATTTAAGGACATTAAAACTTGTATCGTATGGTAAAATATTTAAAATACCCCAATCAAGGCCTCCAAGAGAAATCTTTTAAGGCGGTACAAGATGAATTTTGCGGGGCCCTTGACAATCCTATTTTAACAACCCCCCCCCCCCAAAAAAAAACACCGGTAAACGTATCTATTCAACCAAAAAAAACCCTGACATCATGCTCAAAATTGAAGGATTTTCCCGTACATTTCATGTCAAACCAAATTTCCCATACAATTCCCGGTTGGTAGACACCTTGTAACTCAGTCTTACTCAGTCGAAATACATTCTAGAAACTTATTCTCCATTAAAAGAAATAAAATAAACAAGTCAGTTACACAAAAAAATTTCTCTGATTATTCTCAAAAAAATAAATAAATAAATAAATAACAGCACTATTTCTTAACATCACTGTTTCTGATTGACCTGTTCATAGTTGCTAAATATTGCAAACATCCAGTCGTGGAATTGCAAAGAAATTAGGTGAATTCATTTTTAAGTATGTGCCATAAACGGCTTCTCCCCACCTCCCTTGTGAACTATTATTTCTTAAGAACACTACTGATCTCCAATATATTTTTAAAACATCAAATGCGATGAATTGTACATACATGTTAAATAGCATGTACATCAATCACATGATTGCCAAGATCTCTTACCTCACCCTAAGCTTTTTTTTTCCTTCCAAACATGACTTCACTATACACATTCTAAATGTTAAGCATAGTGGTATTTGTTGAGTAGCCATTTTTTGATGATCAATCATTCATTCATTCATTCATTAAGGTCATGACCAAACACCGGTTTGCTTTTTTTTCATCAACAAAAATGTTCATTATTTACTTGACTGTCAAATATCATGGCAGATAAGTAGAATGGCATTTATTTTTTTAATTGTTAAAAAGAAGGAAGAGCTGCTTGCTTAAATTTAAGAAATTTAAAAGTAATATTTCAGATACTGGTAATTGATAAAACATGCCATATCAATGATAAACTTAATATAAAAATAGACAATTTCCAGGTGTACTACTATTAAATAAAGAATTGATTTAATTGTCAATGATAATTTCCAATTGCAAATAATTAAACAATGAGGGGAAAAAGAATGGCAATCAAATTTAAAATGCACAAGACAACATCTATATTTTAATGGAGTAAATACTAAAAGGGTTGTAGTTTATTACTTAGCAAAATGCAAAACAGAACTCTAATTTGGATATTTTCCTAAAAATAAAGGGATATATATAACTAGCAGAAAGACTCGTTCTTCGCTTGAGTTACAAAAAACAATATAGCCTGATCAGGATGATAAAGAAATTACAATTGCGAGATCACTTCAAAACTTTCATGGTTGGCACAAAAAAACAACAACAAATAACTCTGATTTCATTCCAAATCTATATCTACCCCGAAAATCCCATAGAAGTATCGTTCAACAATGTTTGCCCATCCACTCACCACCCTCCCGTGTACACCCATAGTTTCAGGTTATTCGAATTTTGTAATTCGATATTCCTACATATGAAATTAATATCAAGACTGGAGAATATAAGACTTCCCACCCCTTTCTCCCCTTTGTTTATGTCCCTAGTTCCAGGGTATTCGAATTTTTTTACGTCATAACACTATTACAGTAGAGTCCCGAAAACTCGGCCTAATGTGGACCGAAGGGTGTCCGAGTTTGTAAAACTGCCGGGTTATCGGGAAAGGTGTTAAAAAAGAATAAGTACGATTCTTTTTCGTCATAAAATACTTTTATTTGTTGCTTGAGAATACAACAGTTTACAAAGAATGCTACAACTCAACTTAAACTGTCCAAATAAACTTAAGAAAATACCTAATACATGAACTGTATATAAATGTAACTTGTAACGGGTCTGCACACGGGGTTTTCCGCCCTGCCAGAGGGTGGCTGAGTTATCCGGATTGCTGGGTTATCGAGAGCTGAGTTTTCGGGACTCTACTGTACTTCAAACCTTCCCCAGTTCATAAAAAATCCTCTGATCATTACAAATCTATATCCATCCAGAAAACCCCATAGCTATTATGCACAACAATATTTTAGTTCCAATTGTCAACACCAGGTTGCTACATGCTATTGTGCAGAATAACATTTTAGTTCCAATTATATATATACCTCTTATAGAAGAGTTTTCCGAAATTTGGTTAATTTAAAAAAAAATAATTTTGAGATGTTACACCTATCACAGAGAGATAACATCTAAATTGCCAGAAAGCAACAAACATGCTGTCAGGCTATTATCAGTGGATGCAATTTTATGGAATTTACAATGTTTTATGCTTCTCAAATTCTTCTACAGCTCACAAAACAGGAGCATATACTCAATTTTAAGTCAAAATTGCAAGAACACTGCCGAGCAAAAAAAAAAAAAATTGACTCAACCTTCACATTGTTATTTATCTATTATTTCAGAAATTAAAGTATTTTGAATGATAATGTATATATCATTTGAAAGCTTATAAAGCACACTTTCCAATGGTATCACAAGGAATCAGTATACAACAAAATTTTCTTTACTATAGGACTTAAAAAATAGGAAATAATGTTTCATAATGAGTTTCCATTCAGTTCTTCAATTTCACTCCCACCCCACCATTTTTTCTTTTGCTTCATATATATTTTCATTGATTTGGTGCTTATACTTCTCTGGGTCTATTAACACAACATATTTTCATGTTTTCCATTAAACATAAAAATGAAAAAAATGGCTTATTGTTCTACTGTGCATCTGAAATATGGCAGACTGCCAAAATTAAAAGTATTTAGCATCATCTCTGCCTATAACTATAAATAGTAAAGAACAGGAAGAAGCTATCTGTTGTATGAATGATCATCTTTTATGGAAAAATGTAATAACGGCAATTATTCTCTCATGATGCATGGCAGTTACACCACTTCAAATCGCTTCCTTATCCACATTATTGAACTCTTAATTATATTTACATAGGTTGAAGTACTAATAGTCCTATTTTTGTTACTTTGTTATAAACCTTATTGACTCAACATTTTTATGGAGGGGGAAAAATAACAAAATATGTTCATGATGCACATGAATCACAGAATAGTCTTTTCTGCCTAGAAAGAATTGAATTTACGATTCTCTCAAATATCTGCAATAAAGATTAGAGACCGTTCTGTTCTAGCTGGAATTAAAAGAAAAATCATAGACTGTAAATTAATATGAATTCTTCCAACATTATGCTATTTTTGTATTTTTTTAAATAAGAGTTGTACAGATTTTTGATCATCATCAAGTAGTCATTTGTATTAATCAGCAAAGTAATCCAAATTCCTCATTTTGTAAGCACTGGTCTGAAAATGTCTGTCGTCTTTATTAAAGTCAAGGCAAGTGCTTAGTTTGTGGAAACGTTTCTCTGCTGCTGAAGGCATAGCAGATATATTATAATCCCGAATATGATGAACTTCAACTGGTAAGGCATTTGTAAAAAAAAAAAGAAAAAATGTAATGAAGAAAAATTAATTAAGTAATGAATCGAATGAGAGCAAAGCAACTAGAAAAAACAATGGGAAAATGAGCAGAACGAAAACTTCAATACTGGTTAAAAAGGAATGTTTTGTCAACTTTAACAGGAGGCTTTTCTTCAATGTTTATCACTTAACGAAGAGGATGTTTTTCTTAAAGCCAGTCAGAATCCAAATGTTCCCATCATATGTAGGGTTTGCCATGAACTACATCTGAAAATTTAAAGATGAGACGATACTTGCCCTTTGGTCCAGTAGCAGTAAAATGATATTCATGGGAACTGGAAAACTTTCTTTATTTGGTCTTGCATATATAAAATAAAAAAAAAAGTTTTCAATTTGCGACAACATTTCTATTCCTACAAGGAATAGAAAGGTCACTTAGGAAAGAAAATGATTAGAACTTCTTCAGTGGAATTTAAGAATAGATATAAGTTATTATTTCTCCAAGTAAAAAAAATGCAGCAAGACCTTTTTGTGGAAGTATTTAGCCATTTCATATAGAAAGGATATCTATAGAAGGGCAAAGCAATTGTTAGGCAGACAGTAATGAACAAAAGCATCTCCATTCTTATACAATCTGCTTCTGATTTTTGCAGAACTTACAAAACAGTCGAACTGACATGACATGAATAACTATTTTACTAAAGACAATGTTGTAAGGAAGATACAGCCTGCACTAATTAAAAATGCAAGCATAGGAGTGTATAGTACTTTAGAATTCTGGCTTAATTTTTATAATGCAAGTGCTAATTTTTATTTTTTTATATTTTGTTTTAAAAAAAAGAAGTCGAGTTACTCTGTTTGTACCAAAGTTATTCTTCTTTTCAAGTTGATCAGTGGTGGTTTTTGTTTCAGAGCTACAACATTAGTCCCATTTTAAGTTGATCCATTTTCTATATAAATCAAATTTCAATTTGTAACAAATTTTCTGTTTTTCTTGGTTTCAGTAGTAGATCTGCAATCCCCACAATGTAAAGAATAACAATGCCACTAAATTTCCACTGAATGCTGATATAAATTCTGATCACTTGATATTTTATACAGAGAACAGAAGATTAGGTTTAAATCTGAATCTATAATGGTGCTTTGGGGCAAATTATGTCATAAAACTAGCAGCTGACAATATAACAGTCCAATTGATATTTTTGAATCAGTATCATTATCGTTCTGTGCGGCTGGTGGTTCAGTGGTAATGCATTGGGCTGCAGACTGGAGGAGCCGGGTTCAGATATATTTCCCTAGGTTTATTTCCAACACCCCTCTGTACAACAGTAAAAGGGTTTCTTTCCTGGAAATTAAAGACAGGCTGACAATCCAACCTCAACTTAGTCCCATTGGTCATGGAACATCAGAGCCTTATCTCCCATGATCCCAAAGGACTGCGTAGACCTGTAGTACGATACTTAAAATACTTCTCATTACAATTTTTTAAAACTCACTCTAAATTTTTACCTGAATGAAGTTTTTCTTATCCAGTTTAATCCAGCAAGATTTTAGATTTTACTTATCCATCCATCGAACAGATTTGATTTTTTTTTTTTTGGGGGGGGGGGGGGGTTTTTCTCATTGTTTATTAATACTGTTAAGAGCTAATGTTCTTCAGAAGTTTTATCTTCCTGCCTAATTCTATTCTTTTAATCAAGAGGAGTGTATGCTTCTCCTGACTTCTCTCAATCTACACACTGTATAATAATGCGTCTTCAGACTTGCTTTCCTGATGTGTTCACCATGTCTGGTTTATAAGCAAACAACAGCTATTTAATTTATGCTTTAACAATCAAAATAAAAAAACAAAAAATTTAGACAAAAACCATTTTCCTTCTATTCTTCATAATATGATCCTTTCTTGATTCAACATGAAATAAGAAAAAATGAATCTTCCATATATAAAATCATTATGCTCAAAAAAAATAAAAAAAATAAATAAATAAATTCATGAACAATAACTTCTTACTGTATTGGCTCAGATAACACTAGGAAATGTGTAGAATTCATGTGTTCGGCTTATTCTTACGGCAAAATGTTATTATGATGACTGAATTGTAAAATTAATTTCCATGATGTGAATTTTTCTTCTTCGAACTGTTTCAATTTTGAACAAAAATTGGTACTTTCCTAAAATATAAAAATATATCTAGAAAGTTTTGTTTATAAAGTGGAGCCAGTAAATCCACTTTTTCCAAACATGTTATGAACCTATTCTTAATTTAGAAATTTGAATAATTACGCTTGCTGTTGAGAAAAAAATTTATTGTTTTTACATAACCATATTTAGGTTGGTCTGCACTGTCACACAACAGTTGAACTTCATTGATTACCATTGCAGTTAATCTTACAATCATTTGTTTAGATCTGCAAAGAATAGTTCTTTTGAGTGTTTTTATTTAGGAAGGTTGTCACCGAATACCTTTTTATTATCTTTTCAATTCTGTATTTTTTAGAATACTTCTGTTCTGCCTCTCTTATAGGCTTTTGCTTTTTCAATCTGCACTACTAGTCTGATTCTGAGCCATGATTCATCATCACTGAATCCTCTAGTAAAGCTAAATCAATATTAATGTTCATAATTTATTGATAGAAAAAAGAATGCGATTTTTCCAAGCAAATTAATTTTAATTCCACAAATCAACAGAAAAAAAAATAAAAATAAACTAATAATTCTTTTACTTAAATAATCAGCATTATTATTCAAATGATCTTGGGTTTTTTTTTAATCAAAAGTCAATGACGTAGAAATGAATTTCTAAAGTTCAAATTTTAGTTACAAAATAATTAAAAATTGATTTGAGAAGTCAGTTACTAAAAGCTAAACTGAAATTTTGTTCATACAATTTTAGGTTTCAATGAATATTTTTTTTTTTTTTAGTTTAAAGCTTGTATTTGTAACAAAACTTTTTAAATTTTGATTTCACTTTATTGTGTTAACCCATCTTGTTAAATTCTTACTGCACTGATGTTGTCACTTCACATCAACAAGCACTATTTCTGTGGAGTTCTATATGCAAAACTAGAAGCAATGTAAATGCAGGGATATATTCAATAGTGTCAACGAAAGAATTACCTTTCACTGTATGGGTTAGTCTAGTAAATCCTTTTTAAGGATCTTTTACCAATAGCTGATGGTATAAATATCTCTTATGTAGTGCCTTTCCATAGCAGAAGATTCTAAACCATTTAAGTTTTCTTCTTCCTTATCTGAGTAATGTCAGCAGATCCTGAAAATCAATGTATATTCTCGGAAAATTATACTTGAATTTCGACCTTAAAAAAATATAAAAGAGATTTTTTTTTTTTTTTAATTTTACAAGTTTTTAAAACAGAAAGCTTGTGAAAGTCTTATGAAGGGTTTTACAAAGTTGAACACCAAATGCTAATAAAGGAATTTAAAGTGCAATGATGAAACAATGAATCAAGTCGGGAAAAAATAAATCACATTTTTATTAATGCATTATGATTTATTGTTTGGGAAATTTGGGACAGTTATTTTGTCCTTAATAGATTCGGAAAATCATTATAGCCTCGTATCATCAAGAAAAACAAAATTCCTCGTAATACCCATTCAAGTCTTCTAAATGGCTAAGGAAAAACCAATACTGTTTTTATAAACATTAAAATTTTAAATTTCTAAAAAGTCTCTGTCCTTTAATAAAGACATCCTACAAAAAGCAAAAAATATTAATTTGAAATAGGCAATTTCTCCCATTTTAACTGAAAATACAGCGATATCTCGTAATTTTTCTTAAGTTTTTAAAGCCCATGTCGTGATATCAATTATTATATTTTTCTTGCTTCCCTACAAACACGTCCACCAAAGAAAGAAGAGGGATGGATATGTGAACTGTTGTAATAAATGATAAGTAGAGCAAACCTAATCGTACTTTCAGGTTATTTCAAGTTTAATCTCTGAAGCAATTCGAAAACATTTACAGCTCCTGCGCAAGTAATTCGGTAATCCTCCCTTAAAAAAAAAAGGGGGGCAACTGTAATGAAAGTCAATAATTCCCCTATTTCACTGTGCAAACAATGCGAATTACAGTTGACGATTTAAATACAAATATCCTAAGCTGACATTATCGAGTCGCTACGGATTATTAAAAGCATTCGTCAATCGCTGAAAAAGGATAATTCAATGTTTCAGCGCAAGAAGTACTTTTTCACACTTTCTCCACCGAAACCACATAAACACAAATTTTCTTTTTGTTACGAGATCAATACTGTTTCTGTGCTGTTTGGAAATGCAGTACTTTTATCCTTATTTCCATAATCGTTCGTATATTGATTAAAATTCTAATATACGAAGCAATCCATTATCTTAATTCGACCTTGCGTGAATTTCAATACACAACTGAAAAATCCACGAACAAAGTTGAGGTCCAACCCCAAGAAACCAAACCCCAACGCCTTTACATAAACGCCATCCAAATCGCTTCTAGCAAAACAAACGCAGTAAAACTGTGCTCCCACTTTACACAGAAACGAATTCTGCACTTAATTCATCTTAAAACTTTCGAAATCTGCTTAATTAAGTGACGTTATAAACGGGATCCATTGAACCTGAAAACGTAAACTCTCCTCTTATATATTGAACTGTAATCGTTGACGCAATGAAGTCTACATTATCCCAATTTATTTCTTCTGTGAAACCCGGGCTTATCAAAGCTTCTTAAGACAACATTAGCAATCAGTACCGATTTCTAAGTTTATAAATGATTTTCTAACTACTAACTGGTCATTCACCTGTCACAATGGAGTGCTCCAAGATGGGTAACGTAGGCCTAAATGCTTAGACCCAAGTTATACAGCTTACCTTTGTATTTTACAGTCTAAATCTGAAGTCCGTTGATTTCCAAAAATTAAAACCAACAGCTCGGTTGGTTATTTTCAAGTAAACATGATAACAAAGAAGTTCCACAAATTATAAGCGATATTATTGTCAGCTCCTCACTCGGTAAAACAACGTTTGAATCAAAATGGCGCCAAATTATCATCCATCAATTCGCTCCACTTTGTAACAGTGTCTGTCATTGGCCCCGCAATTAATAAAATATTACTTTCAAAATTAAAATTACATGATCTGAAATTTGCTAAATAATTAAAAGAGAATTAATTTAAAGTGATTTTGATAATTTTTTTAATGTTATTTTACCGGAAGTAATAAAATGCGGAAATTTTGAACTTCGCTCTATTGGCTCTATTTTGACAAGGTTCTGTGCACGAATTTTGATGAAGAAGAAGTTATCGGTTTGAACAAATTAATTTTTATTTCTACCCTTGATTCCATTTTTTTTTAAAATTTTATTTTGACTGAAAGGTTTTTAAATAAGATTGTTTTTATCTTTCTATATCAGAATTAACAAGTTTCGAAATAAATATTACGTATTTTTTTTTATATTTTTTCCGAATTGAGTTTATGCTGGACATCTTTCCTTTTGACATTTACTTACCAGACAGGCAGAATTTTTCAGTTTATATGCTACTGGATTTTCTGCAACACTGATATTGATAATAGACGATAACGAAATAAAGAACAATGGCATTTTTATTTAAGATTTTACATTCCATAACAATGCCCGTCATAATAAAACTGAATAAAAATGTAATTTTGGTTTTTTCAAAATTATCCCGCTAAGGCTAAGAAGTTGCAACATTGGAGAAGGATAAAACTTTTCTATTATTCATTTGAATAAAAAATGACTTTCCTTTCTCCAAACAGAAGACTAAATAGTACACTAAATTATAATATTATAATTTTGACGTGCATTGAAATTAATCCACTTTGCCATTATTATGATAAGCGCCCACATGCAATGGTTTAGTCGGCTGACAAAAAAAGTTTTTATTTTTTTTTCACAAACCAATCAATTTGTTCTGTGCAAGTTAAAACATGTCCGAAAGCACTTGCAACCAAACAGTCGGCCAAAAGTCGAGTCAGTGCTTCTATCGGGAAAGATGTCTTCACAATGAGGCAAGAAAAAAAACAAATTAAATATATTTTCACATACTGCTATCATTTATTTATATTAATTTATAATTGTACTTATTTGTGAGCATACAGTAATATACAATTTTAGAGATTTTCTTAAGGAATTACATGGCTTATAGTATTTAACAAAAAAAAAAAAAAATCACTATTATACTTTATCGTACTAATATTATACAGAACTGGACGAATACAAAGGCTAGACCAAAAAGTTCATGAAGACTGTACAAGATAGATCTGCTATTTACAACCGAGGGATGAAGGAGCATTCAGACAGAACTTTATCAATAAGACTTTGGATTGAAGTCAAAATTACCGTAATGAATTATTTGTTTTAATATTTCGTTTGATTATCATCCACTATATGCTCATGTTATTTTGTTTTTACAGCAGTGGCAAAACCTGAGAACTTCTTTCAAGAGGGAGTTAAATAAGCAAACGAAAGGCAAATCAGATCAAACAGCCAACAAATGTCGAAAGTATATATATATTTTGATCAACTGTTGTTTTTACTGCGGAGTATGGAGAGGACAGGGAAATTGTTAACGAGTCGAGCCCTATTCAAATGGAAGGAGAGAATTCTGCAAATGAATGTGAGCATACAGACAAAGCTGCTTTTCAGCAGCCACAGAGTAATCCTACATGTAAACAGGAAAAAAAAAGGCACCATCCAAGAAAACGTTACCAAATATACTGAAAGAAAACAAGACTGAGGAAATTGATGAAGACAAATCGTTTCTGTTATCTTTGGTGCCGACAATTGAAAAAATCGAAGCTAAAATGGAATTTCTGTCTGTAATTAGACGAATAAGTCAACCAAAATGTGTTCAAACATTTCCAAATTTTTTTCAAGAAAGCAGTCAGTTTCATTCAAATTTTTCACAAAACATTACATTCTGCAAAGTCCATCTCAGTCAGTGTTTTATCGTCCAACCTAAAATCCAGACCCTAACCACACCATTACCTTCCTCTCCACCGACTGCTAGCGATAGTGCACAAAACACTTTGGTATCATCAGATCCAATATCTCCATAGTCAGAACAAATAGGCTTAATGTGCTTGTATTAAAATAGAGAAAGTGAAAATAAATAAAACACACTTACAAACATGTAGGTGAGAGAATTAAAGCAATGGCAATAAAACAACAGTTTCAGAATACTCCACATATTCCTTCATCAGGGACGGCACAAACATGTACGTCATAACATTAAACACGACACGATGTGGGAATGTATGGTGAAAGTGAGAGGATTAGGCAAGTTTAGCAATATTAACGGGCGTTTTGCCCGCCGGTTATAGGATTATAAGCCTTAAGCTGGATTATATGGAATGATTCAGCTAGGAGTCGGTGGGATAGTTTATTGTGGTGGGAGAGGGGTTTAGCAGCCGGTGGGTTTTCTAGAAATACAGTAGATTTTTTAATATGCAGAGCAATCACAACATGCTCTACTAAACCAGCCTTACATATTGAACTAAAAACCCTTTACACCATACTCAATCTCCATAACATACCCTCCCAGCTTTTCCACAACCACCTTAATATCCTCACCCACAAACTGAACAAAAATTCTAAAAATACTACTACCAAACCCCCAGTCAAATTTATCGCCTTTCCTACTATCTACCACTAGAAATCTTTATTAAAAAAATTCCTCAACCGATACCAGTGTGCCCCTGCTTTCAAATCACCAAACATAAAAATAACACAAACAAAGCAACTAAATAATTCTTCCAACACAGTGAACTGGATCCCATGTAACCAATGTTCCTCTGGCTACGTGGGACAAAATCCCGACCCGTATCCACAGGCATTAAAGAATATAAAAAAGCCTTCAATAACACAAAACCCACAAGTTCGTACACCGTTACACACTATAGAGAGACTAGACACCCCCCAACTTCTCCGCTGCCAAACCCCTCTCTCACCACAATAAACTATCCCACCGACTCCTAGCTGAATCCTTCCATATAATCCAGCTTAAGGCTTATAACCCTATAACTGGCAGGCAAAACGCTCATCATTATTGCTAAAGTTGCCTAATCCTCTCACTTTCACCATACATTCCCACCTTGTGTCGTCTTAAATGTTGTTGTGATATCTTATATGTTTGTGCCGTCCCTGATGAAGGAATATGCGGAGTATTTCGAAACTGTCGGTTTATTGCCATTGTTTTTAATTCTCTCTCCTACATGTTTGTAAGTAAGTGCGTTTTATTTATTTTCACTTTCTCCACAGTCAGAATTTTTTGAATTGTAGTTTTCCCATCAAGAATTCTAAATTTAAATATCATGAATCAAATTTATTTATTGGATATTAGTTATTACGTTTTCTGTTTTATTAATTATTGTGCTGTCTGTTTAATTATTATGCCTTTAGTTATCATCTTTCCATTTACCTCAACCAAGAGTATTTCTTAATTGAATATGGTAATAGGATAGTGGCCCAGAAAGAGAAATTATATCTTGTTGCTAATATTTCGGATTTTAATATTATTTTTTATTTTAATATTATTTCCTTCATCTGTGCAAAGTTCTTGTATGTTCAGAACCTTAAATAAAACAATAAAAAAAATGTTATTACTTATTGTTTGTTTTTATTACCTTAATGTAACTGACAGTCTTTCTTCTGGAGAGATGGCCTTCATATCTTTATACAGTCCTCCAAATGAGAGTTGGCCACCCTGTTTTTGTGAGATCTGCGCATGTAGCATCGATTAGTCTGGTCGGGCACTTCCGTCTGATCTTCTGAGAGGAATCAGACATTGCGCGAATCACTGGTTACTTATCAAAAGGGAATTGTAGATTTATAAATACAATTATATTTATGATTAAAATATTTATTTGTAGCGACTAGTATTGAAATAAAGCTGAATAATAGAGGAAGTTTTCTTTTTCTTTATCAACTTGTCAGCGGAGAAAAATAGCCGTAGAGGCACTCTTCGTCGTCAAGCGTTGATGCTGGCGAAAAGCACACACAAGAAAGAAAAAAAAACAAAACCCTGAAATCTAATAGAAATACTTTATAAATAAACAAGTATTTTTCTAAATTAGAACTTCTCTGATAATTAAACGTTAGCCTACTGTAAGTTAACTATAATTTCTCAGTGAGAACAGACGGTGGCGTCCATTTTGACAGGAAAACATAATTGATCAGCTACCGGAAGGGCTGCGCAGTTAAAGCTTCCGCCGACCAACTCTCATTTGGAGGACTGTAGGTTATTGAAGATCTTATCAGGTGCAGAAGTTCATCAGAGCTGTTGACACTGATTTTGGTAATAACTGAAGAATTTATCTGGATAGGATCGTAATTCTTCATGAAGTTTGTGAAACTGCACTTTCAACAAATGTTGGGTCGTAAATGGGTGCATCCAATATTCTTTTCCTCGTCATTTTTCTTCTTTTAATTTTGAATGCACACACACAAGCTAGCTCTTTGAAGTCCATGCTCAAAATGAAGTAAAAAGATGCAGCTGTTTAGTCGGATGTGTGCACATATCTTGGTCTGCCAATTATTCAGTTGCATTGAGCGCAACACAATGATAGGCCTATCAATTAGTCAGATTGCAAATGAAATAAAATTGCAATCAGATTTTATTTAATGAAATTAAAAATTGCATGTCAGAGTTTAGTCTAAAGTATCAGTAGTTGCAAAACAGTGAATAACTTGTCATAACTTCACTACTTGTCAGCTTGATATATGATAAAAATCAATCTATATAAAGGATAAGTGAAAGAATTTATATCCTTTTTACATAGATTTATTCTTCAGATCACTTGTCCACTGTCGTCATGTATACAAACTGCGGTTGATTCTGAAGTTCTACAAATACATTTTTCAGTTGGTTTTATGCACTGTTAAGTCGGAAATACTTAGCTCCAAAGAAGCACTGTTTTATTTGTTTTCCATGGGCTTTCAATAAAGGATTGTTATACAAATGCTGCACTTTCTTTACTTACATTTGGTTTTCTAGATCGTGGCTTATCATCTACAGAGCCTGTTTATTTGAATTTATTCATCTAATTAGGTATGGAATTCCCATGTGGTGAATCTTTATTTTAATGAGTTCTAAATCACCTTTGCATGTGATGTGATTTAGCTCGGTCAGTTTACAGGGTACAGTTTACTTTCTCTTCTAGTGATGTTATGTGTCACTTGTTAAAAATTAATATATAGTTACAAATCTATGGTTAAACTTCAATAAAATAAATGAATCACACTTCTCAATGTTCTTTACAGATTGATTTCAAAGATATATACCACTACAATTTTTGCTCAAAAATCCATCAGCCATAGTATTTACTGCCACCCCCAGGATTTTGAAGTGTGGATGGTGGTTTATAATTTGGACTCAAATCAATCCCAAAAAAAGTCATGTTCTTTTCAGGATTGAGGGTGGGTGGGTTACAAACAACCTACGAAATTTCCAGTCAAAAACCAGGTCCCAAATCCTAGATTTTTGTTTTTCCACTTTCAGATGCATTAACAGGAGGGGAGGATTTACAACCCCTACCTCTTCTGTATGCCAATCTTTACTGCACTGATGCTAATATTCATATCACAGTCAACAGTTCATACAGC
>JAFIDM010071874.1:0-30080 GCA_023159025.1 Thereuonema tuberculata
AAAAAAAAATCGATGCGGAGTATTACTAATATATGTAATCGTGGAGTTTAGCGTCCCAAATTAAATGACAATAAAAACCTACAACAGTGTAATGACACACAGTCATAAAATGTGAAATTTCACCACATTTGGATGGGTGGATGGCTATAAGTGTCCCACCCCCGACCCACAACGGGCCATCGTAAGCTCTGTTTTCGTGCCACCGCGTTCTGGAGTCCGCTATCGCCGGCCTGCTGCCGGGCCTAACGCATCAGCGTCGGCGGCACAGACTGTACCAACAGCGGCAAACTTCGGTGCGCGATGTCGGTGGGGAATGGGACACTATCCGTGCGGCCACCCACCCACCGAAGTGTGGTGAAATTTCACATTTTATGACTGTCATTTACTGTTATAGGTTTTTTATTATTATTTAATTTGGGGCACTAAACTCCACGATTATCCTAATATACTAATCGCGAAATAGTCTGCCTTTTGGATACAAATGATGCAACTCTGTTAACAACTGAAATTTCTCTTCACAGTCACTGTCCAACGAATCAAATAAATGTAAAGTTGTCATTTTTAAAAGTAATTTCTGATAGTTGAGAGAAAACTTGCTTTGGTCTCAATTCGCAAGCGAATATCAGTAATGGCTCGAACGCCGAACAACGGTTTTGAACCGAGTTCAGCGGCTTGAACGGCCGAATTCGGCAGATCAACTTAACGGCGCTTTTGAACCGAGATTCTCATTAAACGTTGTTGGCGCAATAGGTTTAAGGATGATCTCCGTTCTTCTTGCAGTTTGAACGTGGTTCAGCTCCTGAACTTCAATGGTGCAACCGGCCATTATCAAATCGCGAATGGACTGTTTAATCAACTAAAACGTAGATATTTTCCCACAGTGACTTGTCTTAGAATTTTGAAAGGAAGAGAGGTGGATACTACATCCAATCACCACAACCCCTAAGAAAAAAAGTTAGAGGCTCATTTTATCGAACCATAAAAAAAAAATAAAACCAGTGTTACTGCAGATTAAGGAAAGTTTTATGAGGTAATGGCAGTATCAACATTGATCATAATGCTGGGCACAAGGAAAAAGGAATTAACCAATACAAGCTTCAAAAATGAAATTTCTAAGACATGAGAAAGGATGCATAAGAACAGGTTGAATCAGAAATGATTACTTAAGAAAGGAACTAGATGTCCTGGCAGATACAGAGAAAATAACACAATACCAAATGAAATGGAAAGATTAAGGTCCAGAAATAGAATTCCTGAAGAGACATTACAGTACTACAATATTATAATATATAAATTTTGTCAGTTACTTTCTAAACATAGGGTTATTCCACGTCAAGTCATCCAGGCCATGTCACCCACTACCTAGTTGAGAACTGAGATTTTGTGTACTGCTATTATACTTAATTTCATGAACTTTTGCCAATTTTTATTGCTTTATATACATTCTGTTGGTAATAATAGCAGAAAGTTTGATGCAATGTGGTACTTCAAAGCGAATTGTGAAAATTTGAAAATTGGCTGCAGTTTTTAAATGGAAACAAGTAGGATGACAATTTTTTCCCTGAAAATGCATTGTGACATGTAATTTATGAAAACATAAAAGAATTGTCCGTAAAAAATTTTTTTTAATTGTTTTATAAATTGTTTTGTTTTTTTTTTTGGTTAATTTAAAAAAAAAATTTGGACACTTGCTCTACTCTGAAAATCCTTGAAAAAATTAGAAAGTAATTTACAAATAGTAACGTTTCATCACAAAAAAAATCATTTTGTAGAAATGAATTGTTCTTACAAAAAAAAATCGTTAAAGAATTGACCATATAAAATTTTGTAGTTTAATGTTTTTTTAGTTAAATTTCAAAAAAAAAAAATTTAGAAACTTGCCCCCATCTGGAAATCCTTGAAAAATTAGAAAGTGATTTACAAATAGTAAAGTTTCATCACAAAAAAAAATCAGTTTTGAGAAATGAATTATTCTTACCAAAAAAAAATCGTAAAAGAATTGGCCAAAAAAAAAATTTATAGTTTAATGTTTTTTTTGGTTAAATTTCTAAAAAAAAATTTGGACACTTGCCCCCATCTGAAAATCCTTGAAAAAATTACAAAGTGATTTACAAATCACTTTTTGAGTTTCCTCAAAAAAAAAATCAGTTTTGAGAAATGAATGGTACTCTCAAAAAAAAATTCGTGAAAGAATTGGCCAAATAAAATTTTGTTGATTAATTTTTTTTGTAAAATTAAAAAAAAAAATTTGGACACTTGCCCTATCCTCTGAAAATCATTGAAAAAAAAATAGAAACTGATCTGCAAATAGTAAATTTGCATCACAAAAAAAAATCAATTTTGAGAAATGAATGGTACTCACAAAAAAAAAATTCATCTTGAATTTTGAAAACATTTTAATTCAGCCATTAACATTCCCACAATATCACAATAATAGAAATATTGTTAACTACTCAAGAAACATTAACAACATAAGTGAGCATAAAAATATACAAATGTAAAAAAAATTGCAATATAAAACAAAACTACAAACTATAAAATATACTCGTACATTATATAAGATATGAATCTGCATTCAAGTTCATTTGGAATTATATGTATATATTACAAGATGCTTTAATGCTTCACATTAATATTTTTTTGTACGAAGACCATTTTTCTTCCACCAATCTAGAAGACTTTTTGTTTAGAGAATAAGTATGGCCTGTTGCTGTGGTGATATCAACTTCACATAGAATATGTGAGAATGGGACATCACAAACATCATTATCAGGCCAGTAGAAGGACGGGGATGGTCCATGAGTATGCATGAACCTTACTGTAACATCTCCTTCTACACCATTCACTTTCTCAACAATCCCCAGATACCAAGAAGAGTCATATACAAATGCAACATAGCAGTTGGGCTGCACAGAGCATAATGGCATCAGTGGCGGATGTGCAGAGAAATCATGAATGATACTAAAATCAGTATCACAGCTTAGCCATTTTGCTCCAATCTTGGTTAGTGATAGTGGTATAATGTGATGCATAGATAGTGTTCCAGGAACAGTTTTTGCACTTTCTAAGCGTGGGAAAAGAAAATTTCTGACTTGAACCATTTCATCTTTTGAAACAGAGAACTGAAATGCCTTGTAGGTTCTCCCGACAGAATTCAAATATCTGCCATGCACTAAGTATTTGATCTTTATATAGTCTTTGCAAACTTGTTTTTGTGACAAGTCTTTTGACAGTGCCACCAATACCATCGCAGGGAGATTTGCCATGGCTGGTTGCAAAAAAAAGACCAGCTGCACTTTATATTGAAATCGTGTTCATGGTAGCAGATATTTCTGAAATTCTTACAATTTTTATATTGTGCAGCACATCCGTCAGTGAAATATTCAGCATAAGCAAGTGGAATTTCAGGAAATTCAAACTTCAAAAAATTCAATACAGTCTTCTGTCTGATACACAAGGGCCACATCATGTTCTAGATCATCAGATATGATACAAAAATATTTTGCTTGCAACTGTTGATCTTTTTTGTAATATATAACAACAGTGTGAAGAGTGCAGCTACCATTGTTCCAAAGGTACCCCTGTACTTCATCTTGAACAACAAAATGGAGATTTTCACTGAAATCCATTAAAATTAACACTGATCGTTCATCAAGTGTTTCTTTCTTCATTTTCAGATAATCAGACTGGTTGAGCAATAAAAGTGTGGAGTAAGTGTTTCAATTTTATTAATTAGTGTGTCGCAGAATTCTGATAGAGTGGTGATTTGAACATTTAAAGTCATTCTATCAGTTGATACCCATTGACTGTACTGAACCATCACATCAGGATCATAGTCTTCTATTTCATTTTTTAAGTGTGTTTGAAGTAAAGAACTGGGAAAGGGGGGGGGGGCATTTTTTGCACAGAAGGAGCATACAAGCTCGGTCATTTATATCATGTTACTGTTTTCATTAGATCATGGTATGTTACTTTAATAGAAATGGAATTTAGAAGCAATTAACATTTTGACTGTAAGTGTTGACACATACGGTATGTGTTCATGATGATCCTACGAGTATACACTGTTTTGGTCGAAGAGATTCAAATTTTGAAAATCCTACTTTGTCTTCAGCATACTTCTTTTTATAGAGAGAATACATTTCAGCTAAATTACTTAAAACAAGATGCTTCTGTTCATATGTATTTTTTATGGTGCTCATTTTACAGGTGACATGATAGTCAGAAATTATTCATTTAATTTTTTTTTAATATAGTGTTTTTTCTACACTTCCCATCATTTCTACAAACTGATTTTTTGTGTGTGACATAAAGAAAGATTTATAATAATATTGTAAAATTTTCAAAGGAATCTACGATGGAGCAATACCTTAAAAAAAATACAATGCCCAAGTATCGAATTTATTTGAAAAAAATTATTTACATTTTTTTTCTAAAAAACACCTTATGATTACTCAATAAAAGAAGCATGAACATAAAAATATAAACATTCCTCTTTAATTTAAAAAAAAAATCAAGGTTAATTCTACTGCAAAAACTGTAGGAACTATAGCATTTTTAAATTATCAAGGAGCTCGTCCATGGAACACCTGAGTTCCTGGATCCATATAACTTCTTGAGACCATTACTGAAAAATTACTTAACCTGCAACATTTAAATTTTGGAAATGTTCATATATCTAGGTAAACTTCAATTATACAAAATTTCAAAGTTTTCTTTGAGGGTGGGTGACATTTCCTAAAATTTCTGGATGATTTGATATGGAATGACCCCATATGTATTCGTCTTGTTTTCCGTGTTTTACCTCTTTTTGTGTCTCCTTTTAGTTCAATTAATAGCATGCTATCGCATTTTAAAGAACCTTTATGAACCTTTATGCTAACATCTCTTTAAAAAAAATCCAGTTTCCGATGAAAATTACATGGTAGAGCAAAACTATAAAATAAATAAATATTTATAATGCGCTTAAAGGTTTTATTGAATATAAAAGTTAATAATATTTACTACAAGTTTTAATAAGAAATTTTAAAATTGTAAAGAGGTCATTCTGTTTGTGAATTATCAACTTAAAGGCCTTGGAAAGAGTCGCTCAACCGTCGGTTTCTTATATATTTCTCAAAATAATTTTTTAATTATTTAACTTTCTTCGACAAATATGTCATTAGCGTAGATCGTATTGAAAAGCATCGTATTTTGATTCAATTCAACATATTAATAAGATTTTTTTATATAAATGTCTGTGTTTATATTACATCAAAATTTGAGGGAATCTTGCTTTGCATGTTTGCTTAATTATCACATTACAATAATGTTTTTTAGTTAATACGTAATAACATGCAGTAACAACCGTCAAAAAGTTGTTTTTTCTTCATTTAAAATTAGAACTTTATGAAAAGATCAATATTGTTTGCATCAATACAATTGCCATTCGCTTTTTTAAAGGTACTTTTTTCGAAACTATACAATTTGATAAAAGAATATCTACGAATATCTGGAAGAGACGCTGTTTATTCTTTAGAAAGCTATAGGAAAAAGAACAAAAGAAAGAAAAGCCTACTTTCCTTAAAATCTTGCATTTTCTGTTACTTTTTAAAAGTAGACATTAAAAATTGTTTTATCGAAGTGTTTACGTAATTTAATATAAACTATACCTATGCAAAGTATTAGTAAGAATCTAAAGGAAAAGCAATAGGAAGACATCGCTTTTTATTCTTTAATATTCAAGGTTTTCTTGTTACATCGTTGTGACAGTAAACACTCAAATGTAAGTCGAAACTTACGTAGGATTTTATGAAATGACCTCAATGGATATGTCAGGAATGTCTGTATAGTTTCTGTTAAACACAATGGCTTCATTTTCTGCTAATACTTAAGTTGCGTAAAGACAATTAACTTTAATCATATTAAAACTCGCGGAGACATTAAGAAGATTAATAAGTGGTTTAATATTCGTTGTTATTCGAGAGAAACCAATTGGTTTAACTCGAATATTTTCTACGAGAATTTTTTCCATGTTGCGATAGTTTCTGGACAAAACCCACGTGAAAAAAAAATCAAATATAAAAGTTAGTTTGTCTCTTGTCCGTAAATACGACAAGTTTCAAGAAGATTCGTACAGCAGATCAAGATTTATTAGAGGAAGACTGAATGATTTGATGATCCTCACTTTTCTAGGATGTTTGCTGTAAACACCAAAAGAAACTAAAGTGTATTACTGAACTCAGACGAAACTAATACAGTATCTCGATCAGGGAATCTTAATGAGATTTCTTTTTATAGTGTTAAAAAAAAATACTTATTTTAAGGCAACATTTTATCCAAGCTTAAGTTTCATTATGTAGTTTTGACGAAATATGCTTGTTGGATTTTATATAGTTTAAATTGCATTATTGCGTTATATCATCGTTGTACGGATGGTGTTAAGGAATGAGATGTAATCATTACGAAGTGATATATTGGTCTTATCCTGATGCTGGAGAATTCTTAAGAGAACCAAAAATATTTTACGAAAAAATAACAATTCATAAGACTACAATACTAATTTGAAAATGCTAGGAAATTTGATTAAAAATGGAAAATAATATTATGACCGATTCACTTTTCCATTTTCTACTTTATTATTAAAATAAATTATTTATGATTCCTAAATATTATTACTATTGCTTTAATTAGTTTTAGAAAATGTATGCTATTTTTTTTATCTTACGTTATAAATAAAATATTTTTTTTTAATGGATATTACTGAAAAAAAAATCTTTACTAACTGACTTTTCTACTTGAATGTTTTCCGTCTCTGTCCATTTGTATGTTTCTCTGTTTTACGCATAACACGTAAGAACGGCTACCCGGGTTTCCATAATTCCATACGCAGCTTATTTACGGCTCAGCTTAAAACAATTATTTTACTCTAACATTCTGGTAATGTTTGATCAATGACTTTATGATTGAACTAATCCCTTTCTTTTTTATTTATTTATTTAATTTTTCTTTGTTGAAGATTTATCCAAACGTTTAACGAATTAAAATTCTACCATAAATGTAAATTGAGATCTTTAGGGTAAGATTCCCAGATTCATATTGGGAATGAAAAAATAAAGTTATGTATGAAAAAATTTGTATAAAAATAACGAAGCCCTATTATTTTAATTACTCACAGCTTTTAAAATTTCCATATATTCTGCATAAAAAGTATTATCAAAATTGCTTTAATTCGATAGGAAAGCTATACTACAGCCTCTAGTATAGGCTATGTAGGGTCAATAACCCTACTTAGCAATGGGGTTCACCAATAAATCTTACATATTTCGTAAGGTTTTAATAGATAATAATCAATGTTTTTGTTTATAATCGAAATACAGTAGATCTCCTTAATGTTATCAGAAAAAGTTGTTACTAAATTTCTTTGGCGTATCTCTATTATAGTCCAGCAAATCTAGACCAAAAAATGGGGGTTACCTTACAAAAGATCCGGTAGTTCTAATTTTTTGATATGTTGTCTAGGATGGTTAGTATATGTTTAAAATGCAAAATGCACAATTCCTCCCCCGCTGCGCCTGCCGCCATCTTAAAAAACCCAAAAATAACTGATACTTTCTTTAGATTTTCGCTTAAAACATCTGTTAAGTGCATTTTACCTAAAAAAGAGTTCTACGCAATGTTTTAGAGAATATAATTTCCTACAATATGGTTTTTAAAGTTTGTTTCTATGACTAATAGTTACGGAGATATGCACTTTTGAAAAAATAAAAAAAAAACGCAATTTCCAGAAATTAGTCAAACTTCTAACTTTAGGACTCTGTAATTGGTGTGGCCTATTCCAGGGAAACAAGTATCAGAATAAAATGTGTAGGGAATTTAATTACCTACAAAACGCATGTAAATTTTTGACCCTACGGAGAGTGGGGTAAAAAAACATCAAAAAGAACGGAATATTGTGGTTTTTGTTATTGTGACGCACAGAGTATCTAAAAAAAATTCTCCGATTACCTTCTTGTGTTGGCTGGAATTTGGAGTGTATATCAACCCTACTTCAGTTTCTGACATGTCACAGCGGAATGCTCATGATGCAGATACTGTTTCACTGGAATACCTACTGGTGAGAGCGGATGTTCAATTTAAAATATCCCACCAACACAGCAGATACATTTTTTAAAGATGAATGTATGTTAACAAAGTAAGAGCCTTTTAGGCATTAATAATCATACCAAAATCGGTATGAACTAAAACTGAAAAGAAAACAAATTTACATCCGCTTTGCTCGTTTCATAGAGGGTGAGCTAATGAAGTCGGGGTCTTCATTTTCGTCAAATGGCGAAGTTATTCGACGAGGACCTCATTCCTGTTGTCACATTCTTGGCCAGCACAGAATTTGCATAGGGCGGAACAATCGAGGCCCGCATTTCTACAGCCACACGCTCCCATACAGTTAGTTGTGCATCTCCATGAGAAGGTCTTAAGCAGGTTTGGAGGAGCAGCGTCGCTACTCATCCTGATGGGTTCCAGTCCTCGAGCTCCTCTATACCAGCCCTACTCGATCGGGTCTGTGACAATCCCCATCCACTCCATGACCGGCCGCTAACAACTCAGGAAGTGGAAATGTGCTGCGTCAGTGGTCGGAGGTAGTTTAGCCAGACTGAGCTTGGTAGTACTGGTCCTGAATTTGCTGTGGCCAAGTGACTCAATAACTGTTCGTTACTGCCACCATACAGGGATACCAAGATTTTCTCCCCTGCTGCTGAAATTTCGTGGGGAGTGGCAGCAAGGTCCACGAACCTCTCCGCCTGCTTCAGCAATGATGGGTCTTTCCTAAAAAGTTGGCAGAATTTATTCTTTCCCAACACAAAAATGGCTGAAGTGGTGTCGCTGCCCGATATTGCGTGCAGGAGCAAGATACACCCTATGGTGTTGAACTGTAGGAGGAGGCGGAGTAGATTGCGTCTGGTTGTTTCCCTCTCGCTGTTTTTTTCAGGTAGACATTGCTGACCGCAGGTGTTGTGCCAGTCAGCAGGACGAGTAGGTCATTGTCTTCACCGACAATGACGACGGCGTCGTACGTGGGGGAGAGGCATTTAGCTGTGGCAACTATCAACCTATCAGCATCTTCAGTTTCATGTGAGAAACTCAAGTAGGGTTGGTATACACTCCAATTTCAAGCCAACACTGGAAGGTAATTGGTGAATTTTTTTTAGATACTCTGTGCGTCACAATAACAAAAACTGCAACATCCCGTTTTTTTTTGTTTTTTTTGCCCCACACTCCGTAGGGTCAAAAAATTTACAGGCGTTCTGTAGGCAATTAAATTCCCTACACATTTTATCCTGATAGTTGTTTCTCTAGAGTAGGCCATAACTGAATTACAGCGTCCTAAAGTTAGAAGTTTGACAAGTTTCCAGAAAGTGAGTTTTTGTTTATTTCTTCAAAACAAACATATCTCCGTAACTATCAGTCCTAAAAACAAAATTTAAAAACTAAATAGTAGGACATTGTATTCTCTACAACATTACGTAGAACTGGTTTGTAGGTACAATACACCAAAACGAAGTTATAAGTCAAAATCCAAAGAAATTACCAATTTATTTTGTTTTTTTAAGATGGCGGCGGGCGTGGCGGGGGAGGAATTGTGCATTTTGCATTTTAAACACTACTAACCATCCTAGACAACATATCAAAAATTAGAACTACCGGACCTTTATAAGATACCCCCTCTTTGGTCTCTTATTTGCTGGACTAGTGCGTCACAATAGGAAAACCCGCAATATTCCGTTGTTCTTGATTTTGTTTTTACCCCCCACTCCGTAGGATTGATTCATAAAACTGTACATGCGTTTTGTAGGAAATTAAATTCCCTACACATTTTATTCTGATACTTGTTTCCCTAGAATAGGGCATACCTGAATTAAAGTGTCCTAAGAAGTTTGACAAACTTCTGGAAATTGCGTTTTTTTTTTTTTAAAAAAGTACATATCTTCGTAACTATCAATTAGATCAATCAAATAAGAAAGTATCTATTATTTTTGGTTTTTTTAAGATGGCGGCGGGCGCGGCGGGGGAGGAATTGTGCATTTTGCATTTTAAACGCTTACTAACCATCCTAGACCACATATCAAAGAATTAGAACTACCGGACCTTTTGTAAGGTAAAACACCTCTATTCGTTGGACTATTATTTTAAGTCTTAACTATGCACTGCCAACCTTAAGATTCGGATTACCTAGGAAGTAGGAAGGAAGGATCTTTAAAAGTTATTTCATATTATATAAAACATCCACATTGACATTACAGCGTATTTTTTGTTGTATTATCCATTCAGTCGTGTCCGACTCTTAGTGATCCGATGAACAAACTTCCTCCAATTTTCACGATCATTAGTGGCAGTCTTTAAATCATGAAAACTCAAATTTGTATCATTCTTGATAACATCCAACCACCTTGTTCTCGGTCTTCCTCTTTTTCTTTTTCCCTGAACCATCCCAAGCACTGTAGTTTTTTTCCAGGGAGTCTTCTCTCCTCATTATGTGGCCGAAGTGTGCAAGCCTGAGCCTAAGCATAGATGATTCCAATGACAGTTCAGGTTTGATTTGTTCTAAAATTGACCGATTTGTTCTTCTAGCAGTCCATGAAACACGTAAAAGCCTTCGCCAACACCAGAGTTCAAAGGAATCAATTTTTCGATGATCGTTTTTCTTGATCGTCCAACTTTCATATCCTTAAATAGCTTTGATGATCTGTATCTTGAATGTCAGTGAAACGTCCTTGCTCTTTATTATTTTGCCCAAGCTCATCATTGCTTTCCTCCCCAGGAGTAGCAGTCTTCTAATTTCAGGACTACAATTTCCATCTTGGTTTATCAGTGATCCCAGGAAAATAAAATCTTTCACCGTCTGAAGTTCTTCATTATCAATCCTGAGATTTTGTAGTTGATATAATTTTCGTCTTTTTCCCAGTCAACTCGAGTGCGGCTGCAACACTTTCTTCCTTGATCTTAGCAATCATTGCTTTGAGATCTTCTACACATCCAGCAATTAGGGTTGTATCGTCGGCATATCGCAGATTATTCATACTTCTTCCTCCAATCTTGAAATCACTTCGAATATGATTGAATCCGGATTTTCGCATAATATGTTCAGTTTGTCTCTTGTTTGTCTCTTTTCCATAAATACGACAAGTTTCAAGGAGATTCGTACAGCAGATCAAAATTTATTAGAGTAAGATACTGAATGATTTGACGATCCTCACGTTTCTACGACTTTTGCTGTAAACACCAAAAGAGGCCAAAGCCTATCACTCAACTCAGATGAAACTAATACAATATCTCGATCATGGAATCTTAATTAGATTTCTTTTTAAGTTCTAAAAAAATACTTATTTTAAGGCGACTTTTTATCCAATGTTAAATGGATTCATGGATCCGAAAATCGGATGGTCGGGTCCACGAATCGAACGTATTCTCTTTCATATGGCCACGAAACTCTCTCCCACGTCGTCTACACGCCATGCAACATTCAAATCGTTCGTATAGATGACGTTTTGGGGCCAAGTGAAAGAGAATACGTCCGATTCGTGGATCCGACCATTCGATTTTCGGATCCAAGTCAAACGCCCTTCAGTTTCATTACTTAGGTTTCACGAAATGTGCTTGTTGGATTTTATATAGTTTAAATTGAATTATTGCTTCAAATTATCGTAGTAGGGATAGTGTTAAGGAATGAGATGTAATCATTACTAAGTGATATATTGGTCTTATCCTGATTCTGGCAAGTTCTTAAGAAAACCATAAATGTTCTAGGAAAAAGTAACAAATCATAAGACTACAATGCTAATTTCTCAGCTTAGTTCTCTTTTGAAAATGCTACAAAATTTGATTAAAAATGGAATTTAATATTTTGAGAGATACACTTTTCCATTTTTCTACTTTAAATTATTTATTATTATTAAATATTATTACTACTGCTTTAATTAGTTTTAAAAAATGTATGCTATTTTTTATCTTACGTTATAAATAAAATAGATTTTTTTTAATGGATATCATTGAAAAAAAAATCTTCACTGACTGAATTTTCTACTTGAATGTTTTGCTTCTCTGTCCATTTGTGTGTTTCTCTGTTTTCCGCATATCACGTTAAAACGGCTATCCGGATTACTATAAAATTCCGTACGCAGCTTATTTACGGCTCAGCTTAAAACAATTATTTTATTCTAACATTCTGGTAATATATGATCACTGATTTTTTTGTTTGATTTATCAAAATTCCTTTAATTCGATATGAAAGGTATACTACATCCTCTGTAAATATCTAAATAGCAATGAGAGTTTACTAATACATTTTTTAAATTTCGTAAGGTTTTGGTAGATAATAATTATTACCGTTTGTAATGTATTTCACCATATAATCTCCTTACTTTTATAAGAGAAAGTTGTTAGTAAATTTCTTTGGGGTATCTCTATTATTTTAAGTCTTAACTATTGTATATAATAAGTCTTAATTATTATATATATAATAATATATAATATTTTAAGATTGGGCTGAACTAGGAATTAGTTAGGAAGGACCTTTAGAAGATATTTTACATTATATAAAACATCCACATTGACATTAAAGCGCATTGCAATGGAGAAATTCACCAATAACTTCCAGAAGTGCTTTTCGATTTCGTTGGTTGATGTTGAAAGCAGCAGTTCGCCATCCAGAGCTTTGCTGAAGATCTCAGAGTAATACAATATAATTAATAAGAATATTTTGGGAACCGAAATGACAGAATTGTTTTCCTAAGGGTAGTGGTCTCCCTCTAAACTAACAATGAATGCTTACGAAGCAATCGGAAAGAAAAGATTTATGTAAATTCTATTTACCAATGTACATTGACTGGTCACGCTGTTTGGTGAGGTGTGATAGTCGGAAGCCACAAGACTAATCTTCATCTATTCGCAATTGGTATTCATTTATTACTGAATCTTATTTAAACGAATCTCCTGTTTTACTCCGCTTTCATAATAGTAGTTATCAAAGTTTGAAATTTTATTGTCCACTTCTGTAAGCTGTCCACGAGAAAACCAATAAACTTGTAATTATCCTTTCATCTTTAGGAAATACAATTAGACAACTGGAGATTACTTTTTTCAGTTAGTGGGCTATCACTGCAATAAAGACAACAGAAGACAGTGACAAACAAAATCCGCATGATGGCTTTTAATATGAAAATGTTGGCAGTAATTCGTAAATTTGTTATAAACTTCTGGTTCATTGAATGAAATGTTTATTCAATCTTGGTGAACCCGGTAGAAATCTCATTAAACATTAATATCAAAATCTAAATTACGAAATTCTGTTTAACAGTTTTAATCCTGAATATGCAGTAGCTATAATATTTTAAGAAATCCTTAGTGTGTAACATTTAATATTGAGAATGTATCATCATCATCCTTCAACCGTCACCAGTTTCCCGGGTGCGCTGCAAGAGCGCTCTCCATCTATGTCGACTCAGATACCACTCTTCTCTCCATCTATGTCGACTCAGATACCACTCTTCCTCTTGAACTTGGCTCAAAAACACTCCTCTATCTTCCAGATGTTGTTTAAGTTGATCGGACCATCTTCTCCTAGGTCGGCCTCTAGGTCTTTTGCCGTCCACAGTTTTCAGCAGCCATTCTTGTGGCTACTCTGGAAGGGTCCATTCTCATTACATGGCCATACCATTTTCTTCTGGAATAATATTCTGGAATTATATTCTGGAATTGAGAATGAATATCATGAAAAATTTCATTCAATTTGTAGCATTTGTTATTCATCTAATGCCTTTGTTCAATTGAAAAGGATGTGATGAGAATTTCTATTCGATCAGTTTTATAGTATAGCTGACATAAGTTATTCTGAAACTTTCGTTTGTAAATTTTTAAGCAATTTTCATTGGAAAAGCTAAGTTACGCCAGCGTTTTCATTGTACTGACGATATTAGCTTGATGCAAGATATCTTAAAGAAATATATTTATATCTCGTATTTTTTTCTGTAACATGAATGATTACTTTTTAATGAACTTCAATGTAGAAGCTTTGTTGTTCCATTGAATCATGCATTAAATCCTAAACCTTTACAGCTGCGAAATGTAGCTTTGACTTTCTCACTAACCTTGGGAAGACGTTAAGCTATATGTATTTTAAAAGTGTTTCTGTTAAAGTATCTTTTTACTAACGTATTTTTCTTTTTTATATATATTTCAGAACTAACTAGTTTCCAACAATCAGATCAAATTTGGTGTTTTCTTCTTTTTACATTTTTTTTTACCTGAAGACTTTTACATGAGTGCAAGACTTCAGAGAAGTACCTAGAAAAAAGATGGCTCTGTATTAGGGTATTTTTTCTTAAGATCTACCCTTTTTTGTATTTAAATCTCACTATTGGAGTTACAATTAAGTCTCGTTAGAAGTTGCTACAGATGTTTGTTGGCTGTATTTAAATCTATGAATATAAAAAAGATTGTAAGGATATCAAAGATAATTAATTATTAATTGGTACTGTATGCACCGAAGTGCGAGCTTCGTAGGGAAGCATCCGTGTTCCAGGGAGCGCTAGTGTTCCCAATAAAACGAACCCCTAGCAGACTCCCGAGAATTTCTAGGGAACAGATACTGAGGTGGTTTCCCGTTGCCTTCCTCAGGACACCATTATGGAATGACGTCAGACTCTAAAAGAAAGTGAAGAACAGGCTGACAAACACAGGAAGGAAATTTGAAACATACATGCTCCCTACCGGTTTTTGAACCCGGGTACCGGCAGACCGCCGCCTTAGACTGCACGATCATATCAAAGATACAACACAGAAAAAAAAATTAAAGAGATATACTTCAACGATACGTATCGAATTAATTGATACTGTAAATCAAGTTCCGAATTGCACTTGATTTATATATAAATATATATAAATATATATAAATTAGGCTTATATAAATGAAAATGACAAATAGCAGTTTCAAGAAAAAGAAAATTAAATTGATACTGCCGGGTACCGCCGCTTCGCTCCGGAACCATTGCATATATAGAATTAAAAAAAAAAGCTATATTTTTTATTTAGCAAATTAATATTGAGATCGGAGAATATACGACTTCCAAGCCCGTTGTGGCCGTCTTCGCTAAACTCAGGTGTATTGCAGGTTGGCGCCACACACCTGGGGTTGCCGCTACACACTGCATGATCAGTTTGCCTGATTATTCCCTATCCCTTGGGAATTTCGAAAAATCCTGCTTTATTCCTTGTCTACATCGTAAAGGGAACCTTTGTGAAATTTTTCAGCTTTCCACGTCCACGGGTTTGGGCTGGGCGTGAGCGAGTGAGCCAGGACTTTTCTTTTTATAAGAGATTGCCCTCGCTTTACTCGGCATCGCTTCGCTGTGCTCCGCTCGATTTCTAATATTTAGTTTGCTGTTCTAAACTTGGTATATGAACAAAAGTACTATAATTTAAAAATTAATCTTTTCAATCGCTAAGTGAAGATAATTTTTAGTTGTCGCACTGGATCAATTAAATATTTCAGATGTAAAAAAGCTATTTTGTCTGTCATTTGAATGAAAAAAATCAAACACATTTTTGATAATGAATCATTATGTTTTATTACAAAACTTCGTAAATAATATTTTTTGTGAAAATTCTTGAATCATTTTCCAAAAGATTTCCTTGCTCCGACATTTTAGTAATTTATAATTTAACATTTTGCTTATTTCTTGATGAGACGTATAATTATTGTTCATCAGAAAAAAAACAGACTCATTCAAAATTATTATAGCATGATCAAATGTTTCACCTTGTGATTTGTTAATTGTTACGGCGAATGTAGGAATTATTGGGAATTGTCTACGATTGAGAATGAAAGGTAAATTTGAACCGCTTGGTTTCAAGTCAATTATTGGAATTGTTACTAATTCATTTTTGTGGGATTCATTGATAATTTTTGCACAAATTAAATGTTGATGACATGAAGTTACAATTAGTCTTGTTCCATTACAGAAACCCTTCTTCGGATTTAAACTTCTTATCAACATGACTATTATTCCAAATTTTATGTTAAGAATATGAGGTGGCATTCGAGATGGTGTGAGTGAGTCAAGAAATTCAACTTTGTTTGTTTTGTAATTTGGAAAATTTTAAGAATTTTCATTTTTATGTGTCTTCACAAACTTCTCCCAAGAGCCAACATGAAATTTTTCCCATTTTTGCATGTATCTCGCCAACGCAGAATCGTTTGTGAATAACTGATATATCGCTACATAGAACTTTCAATTCAAATACTAACATTTTCTCAATAAAATGTTCTTCACCAACTTTTATACTTTTCGCTTAAATTGAGAAAAGTCAAAATGAGAAAAGACCAATAATTTGCCATACATTTCTGGTACATTGAATGAAATGTTTGTTCAGTCTTGGTGAACCCGGTAGAAATCTCATTAAACATTAATTTCAAAATCAAAATTACGAAATTCTGTTTTACAGTTTAAATCCTGAATATGCAGTAGCTATAATACTTTAAAAAATCCTTATGCCCAAGGGCACCAAACTTCAGTTAACTTTGATGACTGCAGTTTGGACGAAGCTAAAATTCGTGGGGGATGCTGCTCCCGAAAAATTTTAGCCTTTGTTTTAAAATTGTGTGAAGGGAAACATGTAAAAAAAGAAAATTTATTCAGAAACTTGGTAAATTTCTTTTTAAACATGTTTGTTTCCTTTCACACAATTTTAAAACAAAGGCCAAAATTTTTCTGGAGAACAAACCCCCCCCACTAATTTTAGCTCCATCCAAACTGCAGTCATCAAAGTTAACTGAAGTTTGGTGCACTTGGGCATTAGTGTGTAACATTTAATATTGAGAATGAATCATCATCATCATTCAACCGTCTCCAGTTTCCCGGGTGCGGTGCAAGAGCACTCTCCATCTACGTCGACTCAGATACCATTCTTCCTCTTGAACTTGGCTCCAAACCACTCCTCTATCTTCCAGATCTTGTTTAAGTTGATCGGACCATCCTCTCCTAGGTTGGCCTCTAGGTCTTTTGCCGTCCACAGTTTTCAGCAGCCATTCTTGGCTCCTCTGGAAGGATCCATTCTCATTATATGGCCATACCATTTAATTCTGAAATAATATTCTGGAATTATATTCTGGAATTGAGAATGAATATCATATAAAATTTCATTCAATTTGTAACATTTGTTGATCATCTAATGCCTTTGTTCAATAGAAAATGATGTGATGAGAATTTCTATTCGATCAGTTTTATAGTGTAACTGACATAAGCTATTCTGTAACTTTGTAAATTTTTAAGCAATTTCCATTGGAAAAGCTAAGTTACGTCGACGTTTTCGTTGTACTGACGATATTAGCTTGATGCAAGATATCTTAGAAAAGAAATATATTCATATCTCGTATTTTGTTCTGTAACATGAATGATTACTTTTTAATGAACTTAAATGTAGAAGCTTTGTTATTTCCATTGAATCATGCATTAAATCCTAAACCTTTACAGCTGCGAAATGTAGCTTTCATTTTCTTACTAACTTTGGGAAGACGTTAAGCTGTATGTATTTTAAAAGTGTTTCTGTTAAAGTATCTTTTTACTAACGTAGTTTTACTAAGAGGGTCTATAAACTTTGATTTGCCCTTTTCTCACATGTATGAGTTTATCTCCAACTGTTTTAACTCTTATTCCTATAAGGTCAATCGCTTCCCTCCACATCGTACTCCTTTCGATGTGGATAGTCTCGGGAAGTTGATGGTCTTTCTTTACTTTGCTTTGTCTTGCAGATGTTAGCCTTTGGGTTGCACAAAATCTTCCTACTTCTTAATCTCATGTAGGTATCATCATTTTGCTGTTCCTCATCCGAACTATAACGGTAACTTTCATCGTCAGAGCTTTCCTGGGAAGCTTTTGTTTCTTCAAAACTATCTTCTTTCTTAGAAGCTTCATCTTCTGAGACCTTCTCATAGGATGAACTTGAGTCTTCTTCGGCTTTCTTATTCATGCTGGCGTCCAGAAGATCGTAACTTTCTTTCTTGAAGTTATTGTAGCTTAATAGGTCACAGCCTCTTTTATTTTCATTGAATGAAACATTCCTGGTTTCTTCAATACGTCTCTTGTCTACATCATAGACAATATATCCCCTTGTCGTAGTGGAATATTCAAGGAAGATTCCTTTTCTGACTCTTGGATCAAACTTGTGATTAACCTGCGACTTTGGGATCTTTATGTACGTTATACATCCGAATTTCCTGAGGTGACTTACCCGTGGTGCATTCTTGTTTCTAAACCAGCGAGTCAACGGTATCTCATTTTTAACACTTGTATGGGGGGTTCTATTAAGTAGATAATTGGCACATCTGACTCCATAATGCCAATAACTGATCGGAAGTCTCGCTTCAACCAACATTGTCCTAGCAGTTTCAAGAATCGAACGGTTGAAACGCTCGGCAATCCCGTTCTGTTGGGGTTGATATGTTGAAGAGTGTTGGAATTTAATGCCTTTGGTCTTTAACATCTCTTTGATGCGCTTATTATTAAACTCCATCCCCTGGTCTGTCAGCAGGTGTTTAATCTTGCATCCGCAAGATCTTTCAGCGTATGCGATAAATGTTTTTATGCTCTCGTACACATCCTCTTTGCTGTTGATGATCTCAACGAAACTCCGACGGGAGTAGTCGTCTACAAACGTCAGAATGTATTTCTTCTGTTGATCTTCTGTAGACTGGATGGGTCCGCATAAGTCTGAGTAGACGTATTCTAATGGTTTCGAGGAACGGATCTCTTTTATTCTTTTATGGCTGATGTTAGTCGCCTTTCCTTGTTTACAGCTTTCGCAAAATATTTTACCTCCATCCTTTGGAATGTTGACAGTCTCCAATCCTTTAACAAGTTATTTCTGATGATCCTCATCTTAGCCAGTGATAAGTGGCCGAGTCTCTCGTGCCATAATACGTATCGTTTGTGTTCATCTTGATTGACAGTTTTCACTTCTTCTTCCAATGGAAGGTAATCTACTTCAAATAGATAGTCGGATTTCTTTCCTTCAATGACTGTTCTTCCCCAGTTGTCTTTCACTGTGTATATATTCTTGTAGATACGCTGGGTACATCCCACGTCGCCAAGTTTCTCTGCAGAGATCAGATTTACAGACATGTCAGGTGCATAATAAGTTTTGTACAATAATACTTCTTGAGTTCTTCCACTTGACAGATTCACGGTGAACCTAACCGTACCGATTCCCATAACTTTTACGGGCTTGTCTGAGACTCCAAAAACCTGAATGGGGTCTTTCAAATCTTCACAATTTACGAAGAATTGCTTGTTATTGCAAATGTGACTCGTGCAGGCACTGTCGATCTACCAGTTTTTCCTTCTTTCGGATGTCTTATCTTCGTACAGGACCACGACTCCAGCAAACTGTTTTTGCTTTGGCTTAACACCATGTCGCTTCTTCTGTTCTTTCGATGTCGTATTTGAAGTAACTTTCGAGTCCTTCTTACGACAGAATCTCGCAAGATGTCCAATCTTGCCACAATTGAGACATTTTCTTCCTTCAGACGGCTTATCATGCTTACCTTTGTCTTTAGGGTAATACGCACTCTTGAGGCATCTCTCAGGCGAGTTTTCAGGAGGCATGATATTACTGTGTCTTCTCCTATATTCCTTTAATATACGTTCGATCACCAGCTCGGAATTGTAATTGCTCTCATCTAGCAGAACCAAAATTGTTTGGTCCACAGAGTCATAATCCTTTGGCAATCCAGATAGAATCAAATAACTGAATTCATCATCCGGTATCATGCCACCTTTCGCCGTGATGTGAGCGATAATAAGTTTGAGTTTTAGAATGTTGTCGGGCAAGTTCTCATCGTTGGCTAATTTGCTCACGGAGTATAGATCTCTCTTCAAGTCTGATATCTTTATTTTATCCACTACGTTGTATTTCTTCTCCAGTTCTTGTAGCAGCTTATGTGGATCCTTATCTTCTTTAATCAGTAACCTGAATCTTTCCTCAATTGAATCAGAAATCATACCAACGGCTCTCTGTGCTTTATTTAACAATTTAAACTTAATAGGCTTGTCTTCCATAGCCTGTAGATTTTCCATAGGGGTGATCGCAACGTCCCCACAGACCTTCCTTTTGCAGTGCTATGCGTATCTGCATCCTCCATCTGTTATAATTATCGCCGCTAAACTTCAATATGTTGCTAGCCATGTTTGAACTTTGAATGCACTCTTATCTTACCAATGAATATACCTTAAAATGTCCTTGAAACCTTTAAACGTTCAAACTGCATACACTATAATTGGGTGCTAGACCAATAACTTCCTGTTGAATCATGCTGAGTTGCGCAGTGGAAGCGTGCTGGGCCCATAACCATTTTGTGGAGGGATAAATAAGAGGGTGGTGAATTAATTAATTATAATTATAATTTGATCCAACCTCTTCTGTGTTTAGGAACTTAATCTCAGTCCTTGATAAGGGTGATTGAACGTTACCTGTTTACCGGGATCTGCTGGGCATATAAAAAATAAGACTTCCTTGCTTCTTCTATTGAATCCTAGATGTACCCTGATAGAATGAACCTAAACTCTTAACTTCTCAAAACAGAATATCTAAAACTGCTTCGAAGGAAATTATTTAAATCCCCTGTGTATTTAACTTTGTTAGCAGAGCAAATAAAACATTTAAGCATGATGTCAAAACAATAACAATTTATTCACATAACGAAAATTAGTTCCTTTACATGTATATTCTTTAGCTGTGATTCTTATCCCTTTAATAGCACTTGTATCATAACAACATAAATATTAACTAAATAGTCCTTGCGTTAATATTTGTTTTATTAAGAGTTCATTTACACATAGTCTTTTCTCTTTAATTCAACTCTATACTTTAAACTTTCTTTAAATCGTCTTCATAAAGTTAAGTTGAGTAACTAGGGTTCACTTTAAACCTTAAACTGTATCTTTAACTCTAGCATAAAGTCTTTGAAAGTAGTTCGCTTAATCCTTTGACGAATCTTTACTTTAAATCAACAAGTCTTTACTCTTTGTTAATGAATATTCTTTTAATCATTAAATGCAGTTCCTAACGACTTGATTAAATCTTTATTAATAATAATCTTTATCACCTTGATAATTCATTAAACTTTACTGACTGTAAATACTTGATAAATCTTTAATCTTTGACTTTAGTTACTTGACTAATCTTTTATCAAACGTCTTTAATTCTTGGATTAATCTTTATCTTCATTATCATTTCGATTAATCTTTAACTCCATTAAATATCTTCACGACTAGACTTTTAGTTCCTCGCTAAACATCGCTCCCTAGTAATAATTGGAAAATAAATAGACTTACATTATTTTCATCCTAGAAATTCTTCTGGGTTTGGAACGTCCTTCATTAAGCCTAATCTACTTATGTGTCGCGTTACCTAGCAACGGTGAAAAACTTCTGAAAATATCGAAAAGTAGAATTAGTTCTTTTTGGCCTTTGAAAAACTGAAAATCCTATTTCAGACTTTAATAAACTCATCGCAATTATTCGGTGTACAAATCCTTATTTCCTTATTGAATAATATGCGGCATTTCCATCCTTGGTCTCTAAACATTTTAGGACTAGCGGCCTTCCAAACGTCTAATCATGGCGAGATCGGAACATCTTCTCTTGCAATGGCGGAGACCATGCCATCTCTCGACTCTCGCCTGTGCGTGAGTCTTCATTTGTTGCATTAACAATCGGTTCGGGATCAAGATGCTTTACCTTAGGCTCTTGGTCTTCAATTGTTGTAAAAGCAGGATTCCTTTGGTGTAAGTATTCCTTTGTGATACTTGCTCTTTTTGAATCTTATTTACACAACAAGTTTGCTGTTCTAAACTTGATATATGGACAAAACTACTATAATTTAAAATTTAATCTTTCCAATCGCTAAGTGAAGATAATTTTTAGTTGTCGCACTTGATCAGTTAAATATTTCAGATTTAAAAAAGCGATTTTGTCTGTCATTTGAATGAAGAAAATCAACCACATTCTTGATAATGAACATTATGTTTTACTGCAAAACTGTATAAATAATATTTTTTGTGAAAATTCTTGAATCATTTTCCAAAAGATTTCCTTGCTCCGACGTTTTAGTAATTTGTAATTTAACATTTTGTTTATTTTTTGATGAGACGTATAACTGTCCATGAGAAAAAAAAGAGGCTCATTCAAAATTATTATAGCATGATCAACTGTTTCACCTTGTGATTTGTTAATTGTTATGGCGAATGTAGGAAATATTGGAAATTGTCTACGATTGAGAATGAAAGGCAAATTTGAATCGCTTGGTTTCAAGTCAATTCTGTTACAATTTGTTACAATTTGTGGAATTGTTACTAATTCATTTTTGTGGTATTCATTGATGTTTTTTGCACAAATTAAATGTTGATGACATGAAGTTTCAATTAGTCTTGTTCAATTACAGAAACCCTTCTTCGGATTTCCATTTGTTATTAACATGACTATCATTCCAAATTTTATGTTAAGAATATGAGTTGGCATTCGAGATGGTGTGAGTGAGTTAAAAAATTCAACTGTTGTTTGTTTTGTATTTTGGAAAATTTTAAGAATTTTCATTTTTACGTGTCTTCACAAACTTCTCACAAGAGCCTGAAATTTTTCCCATTTTTGCATGTATCTCGCAAACGCAGAATCATTTGTGAATAACTGATATAACGCTTGATAGAACTTTCAATTCAAATACTAACATTTCTCAATATAATGTTCTCTTCCAACTTTTATACTTTTCGTTTAAATTGAGAAAAGTCAAAATTTGACCCTTTAAAAGGCGATATCTTGGAAACCAAAAACTTTTTTCGAAAGTTTTTTGTAGCATTTTGTTTGTCTTAAAAATTTCTACATTGTATCCATTTTCATGACCAATCTATTTCTTATAGTTTGGTTCACAAAATTGGAAAAACTTAGTCTTCTCACAGCTAGAAAAACGTTTTTATACTATATAGTAATTATTATTAATAATAATAATAATAGCCGGATACCGTCACTCCCATTAAAAAAACAGCATTAAAATAACCTGTATTTAATTAGCAAATTAATATCGATATTGGAGAATGTACGACTTCCCAGCCCGTTGTGGGCTTCTCCGCTTAACTAAGGTGTTTTGCGGGTTGGCACCAATATGAAATGTCTCACATTTTTGAATGTATCTTGCAAACGCAGAAACATTTGTGAATGACTGATATAGCGTGTGATAGAACTTTCAAATACCATCATTTTCTCAATATGATATTCTCTTCTATTTTTTATACTTTTCATTTAAATTGAAAAAAATTCAAAATTTTACCCTCTAATGTCTTGGAAACAAAAACATTTTTTCGAAAGATTTTTGTAGCATTTTGTTTGTCTTAAAAAGATCTAAATTTTATCCATTTGCTTGATCAATCTATCTTTTATAGTTTGGTCACAAAATTGGAAAAACTTAGTCTTATGACAGACAGAATAACGTTTTTATAATATAAGATTATGTGTGATGCAGTCCATACTTCAGTCTTTGCTCACTTTGTTCATTCAAGTGTTCCAAAATTTCAATAGTTTTTTTTTTCTGGCTTCCCTTCAAATTTAGTCCATTTCACTATTAGACTATTATGATCAATGATTTCATTGTATGCAGATTATTAATTTCACATAACTATAGTACAAAGCTTTGATAATATAGAAAAAAACATGTACCTTACTGCAGGTAACTAATTCACGAAATAATTCCTTTCAGATCATTTCGGATCCTGTTCCCTGTCAGCTGATTCTGAACTGTAAAAAGAATTTTGTGAGAGAAATAATTAATAGGGTACATTACAATGTCCTTACCGATGAAGATTAGCAGATAGATAAATACATCATGTCAACGAGGAAAAAAGCAGCAAGGGTTATTTATAGTGAAAAGGTCAGCTTTGCATCACTTAGCAAATCGCGAATGGACTGTTTAGTCAACTAAAACGTAGACATTTTCCCCACAGTGACTTGTCTTAGAATTTTGAAAGGAAGAGAGGTGGATACTACATCCAATCACAACAACCCCTAAGAAAAAAAGTCAGAGACTCATTTTATCGAACCATAAAAAAAAACCAGTGTTACTGCAGATTAAGGAAAGTTTTATGAGGTAATGGCGGTATCAACATTGATCATAATGCTGGGCACAAGGAAAAAGGAATTAACCAATACAAGCTTCAAAAATGAAATTTCTAAGACAGGAGAAAGGATGCATAAGAACAGGTTGAATCAGAAATCATTACTTAAGAAAGGAACTAGATGTCCTGGCAATACAGAAAAAAATAACACAATACAAAATGAAATGGAAAGAATAAAGTCCTGAAATAGAATTCCTGAAGAGATATTACAGTACACAATATTACAATATTTAAAATTTGTGAGTTGCTTTCTAAACATATATTCGTTTCATTTTCCGCTTTTTAGCTCTTTTTATTTCTCCTTTTAGTTCGATTAATAGCATGCTATCGCATCTTAAAGAAGTTTTATGCTAACATCTCTTTAAAAAAAAACTCGAGTTTCAGATGAAAATTATATGGTAGAGCAAAACTATAAAATAAATAAATGTTTATAATCCGCTTAAAGGTTTTATTGAATATAAAAGTTAATAATATTTACTACAAGTTTTAATAAGGAATATTAAAACTGTAAAGACGTCATTCTATTTGTGAAATATCAACATAAAGGCCATGGAAAGGGACGCTTAACAGTTGTGTAACCTAACAGTTTTAACTCAATAATTTTTTCATTATTGAAGTCTCTTCGACAAATATGTCATTAGCGTAGATCGTATTGAAAAGCATCGTATTTTGGATGAATTCAACGAAACTATAAAATTTGATTAAAGAATATCTATGAATATCTGGAAGAGACGCTGTTTATTCTTTAGAAAGCTATAGGAAAAAGAACAAAAGAAAGAAAAGCCTACTTTCCTTAAAATCTTCTGTTACTTTTAAAAGTAGACTTTAAAAATTGTTTTATCGAAGTGTTTAAGAATCTAAAGGAAAATCAAAAGGAAAGACATCGCTTTTTATTCTTTAATATACCTAGTTTTCTTGGTACGTCTTTGTGACAGAAGAGGGATTACACTCAGATGTAAGTCGAAATATACATACGATTTTATGGAATGATCGAAATGGATATGTCAGGGATGTCTGTATAATTTCTGTTAAACACAACAGTTTCATTTTCTCCAAATACTTAAGTTGAGTGAAGACAATTAACTTTAATCATGCTAAAACTCGCGGAGACATTAAGAAGATTAATAAGTGGTTTAATATTCGTTGTTATTCGACAGAAACCAATTGGTTTAAGTCTAATATTTTCTACGACTATTTTTTCATGTTGCGATAGTTTCTCGATAAAAAACCTACGTGAAAAAAAATAAATACGTATATGTATATAAAAGTTAGATCATTTCTTGTCCATAAATACAAGTTTCAAGAAGATTCGTACAGCAGATCAAAATTTATTAGAGGAAGACACTGAATGCTTTGACGATCCTCACTTTTCTAGGATATTTGCTGTAAACACCAAAAGAGACTAAAGTCTATTAATGAACTAAGACGAAACTAATACAATATCTCTTTCATGAAATCTTAATGAGATTTCTTTTTATAGTGGTAAAAAAAATACTTATTTGAAGGCAACTTTTTATCAATCCTAAGTTTCATAACGTAGTTTTAACGAAATATGCTTGTTAGATTTTATATAGTTATCATATAGGTATTATTTAGTTTAAATTGCATTATTGCTTCATATTATCGTGGTACGGATGGTGTTAAGGAATGAGATGTAATTATTACAAAGTGATATATGGGTCTTATTCTGATTCTGGAGAATTCTTAAGAAAACCAAAAAAATAACAATTCATAAGACTACAATGCTAATTTGAAAATGCTAGAAAATGTGATTAAAAATGAAAAATAATATTATGACAGATACACTTTTCCATTCTTCTACTTTAAATTATTTATTATTTCTAAATATTATTACTATTGCTTTAAATAGTTTCAGAAAATGTATGCTATTTATTATCTTACGTTAGAAATAAAATTATTTTTTTTTAATGCATATCATTGAAAAAAAACAATCTTCTCAAGTAGAAATTGACTTTTCTACTTGAATGTTTACCTTCTCTGTTCATTTGTATGTTTCTGTTTTCCGCATATCACGTTAAAACGGCTACCCGGATTTCCATAAAATTCCATAAGCGGCTTATTTACGGCTGAGTTTAAAACAATTATTTTATTCTAACTTACTTTTTCTTTTTTTTTTATTAATTTATTTAATTTTCCTTTGTTAAAGATTCATCCAAACTTTTAACGAAATAAAATTCTACTATAAATGTAAGTTCAGATCTTTAGTGTAGGTTTTTTCTCAGATTCATATTGGGAATGGAAAAATAAAGTTAAATATGAAAAAATGTGATAAAAATAACGAAGCCCTATTATTTTAATTGCTCACAAATTTTAAAATTTCTATATTTTCTGCATAAAACATATTATCAAAATACCTTTCATATCGAATTAAAGGAATACTACAGCCACTGTATAAATACTTAAATAGCAATGAGAGTTCACAAATAAATTTCGTTAGTTTTTGGTAGATAATAATTATTGTAAATTTATTTCACCATATAATCGAAATACAGTAGATCTCCTTACTTTTATAAGAGAAAGTTGTTGTAAAGTTCTTTGGCGTATCTCTATTATTTTAAGTCTTAACTATACACTGCATCCTTAAGCCTGGGCTTATCTAGGAATTAGTGAGGAAGGATCTTAAGAAGTTATATTATATAAAACATCCACATTGACATTATACAATGGAGAAATTCACAAACAACTTACAGAAGATTGAGGAGGCTGTCTCTCGACGGCGAAACGTGTATTTTTATTTTTTTTGTTGTGGTATAAACTATTCATCATATTCAGGTGTATGGCTTCATTTTGCATCCAATATTAACACGTAAAACCATTTTTTCTATTTTTTTGTAACTTACAGAAGATCCTTTCTATTTCGTTGGTTGATGTCGAATCCAGCAGTTCGCCATTCAGAGCTTTGTTTAAGATGTCAGAGTAGTACAATATAATTAATATAAAAAGACATGCAATGAATATTTTGGGAACCTAAATGACAGAATCGTTTTCCTGAGGGTAGTGGTGTCCCTCTAAACTAACAATGCATGCTTACGAAGCAATCCGAATGAAAATATTTAAGTAAATTCTATTTACCGATGTACGTTGACTGGTCACGCGGTTTGTGAGGTGTGATAGTCGGAAGCCACAAGACAAATCTTCATCTATTGGCAATTGATATTCATTTATTACTGAATCTTATTTAAACGAATCTCCAGTTTTACTCCGCTTTCGTCAGGGTAGTTATAAAGTTTGAAATTTCATTGTCCAGTTCCGTAAGCTTGTTAACGAAAAACCAATAACCTTGTAATTATCCTTTCATCTTTAGGAAATACAATTAGATAATTGGATATTACTTTTTCAGTTTGTGTGCTATCACTGCAATAAAGACCACAGAAGAATCTGACAGTGACGAGCAGAATCCGCATGAGGGTTTTTATTATGAAAATGTTGTAATACAAAATGTTGGCAGTAATTCGTAAATTTGCCACAAACTTCTGGTTCCTTGAATGAAATGTTTGTTCAGTCCTGGTGACCCGGTAGAAATCTCACTAAACATTAAATTAAAAATCAAAACCATGAAATTCTTACAGTTTTAATCCTGAATATGAGTACCTATAATATTCAGTACAGCTGCATTGCTCCTTAAACCCAAAAATACAGAGTTGGTCTAATACATATGTAGGAAAAAAAAATGTAAAACATAAATAAATACCATCACCTCAAACGACAGGAACACAAAAACTTACAGCCGGATAAGATCCAGAAATCAGCTCGGGGACGCAGGTAGCAGGGTGCAGCCCACCTGCTGCGTCGCTCCCGAAACACGGAAAGCCAGCACATATAAATACTAACTGTACCTGGCATGCGTTGCAATGCCACTCAAAGAAAGAAAATGTTAGTGTTTTAATTCTGTTTATTTTAGTGCTTTTGGATACACAATATTTTTTGTTTTTCAGTCTGGTGCATACACGAATAAATCAGAACATTTTCCGACGCGTGAGCAGGCCACATACAGCTGTCCATGTGTTGTCCCTGTGCTTTGTTGATGGTCACTGCAAATGCGAGTAGCACCGAAAACTGCAAACGTTGAAACCCGAAATACATCATTTGTCGTAACAACTCGGGCACCAGATATTGTAAAATGGTTCTACTAATTCAGAAACCTTCGCGGGCGTGCGCACAACAACTCATCAATGTTTCGACGCTCCTTTTTCGAGTGATTGAATACAAAATACAGTATAAATATTACAAACAAAAGAGAGATAAGTAGGTCACGTGCGTTCGGGCCGGTCCACTGTCGTTTTTGAGGGTGTGTGGATGCTGCTTGCCCCGTCGCCTGAGGGTGGTGCAATTGGAGAAGGAAAGAATCTTAAAGTATAGAAAATATAACTAAAACCGTGGGATACATGCAATTGAGATGTATGGATGGAGTGTACATTATCTTAGGCCAACATTTGTCGTTATACTTTTTATCTTACACTTATTAGCCCGTCTTAAAAACGTTGTATATTAAAAAAATAATTTTCTGAAATAATTATTTTATACTTTTTAGTCTTGTGTGTATTAAATTTTTCAATCGATTTTAAACATTTTTAAAACTAATTTAAATTTTAAACTTGATAAAAAACGTGTTAATGTTAAAAGAAAAAGAAAAGCCGCTGCCTTGTAATGCACGGCAACTCAGCGCCATGCGGCCATTTGCAGAAACATTGATGGCAGCCAACGCGTTCAGCACCGACCTGTTATCCGAAGAATTAGGGTTCCGTAACGAATAGACAGACAAGAAAGCGAGTTAATATTGCATTGTCATCCATTTCTGAGCTATGTTTAAAGTTTCAAGTCGCTAGCTCATTGAAAAGTTAGTTTAAAATCAATTGCAAAATTTGTACCGAACAAACAGACATCGAAGAAAGAGAGTAATAAAAACGATTTAATAATAAAAAAGAGGAAACAGAAAAAAATGGATGACACAGAAAAACAATACTGGATTCATTAAGAAATCAGCTGATTTCTCAAAAACCATTCAAAGGCGTCATAGGAACGGAAGGATTAAAAAAGAAGGAACAGACCGATTATAGGAAAATTTACTGATTGAATGAAAAAACAATTGGTATTAAAGAATTGAAAAAAAAATCTAAATTTGTTTAGATACAGGAGAATAAAGGAGAATGAAAACGGTTCAGTAAATACTCCTCAGTGAAATATATATCAAGGGGAACAACATTTAGAGATTCAGAGATGGAAGCTAAACAAAGAAATTATTTTATCACATATTAAAAAAAGTAGATGGACTTTTTATTGAAGTAATTTCTTGATAAAAAATAATATTTGACAATAGCAGCTATAATTGAATAGGTCATCTACTTTTTGATGCTGAATACGATGTTGAAGGTTTCATTCTAATATCTCTAATCGTTTGGCCACTACAGAATGTGATATCCAGCAAACATAAAAGAAAGAGCGGTCCCCTTTGTTTCACAGGCAAACTGTACCCTAGGAGTGCTAAAAAGTATAATTTTATTTGAAGGTCTTTAATATTGGGATAGGAAATTTGCAATGCAATTATATTACAATGAAGTAGAAGAAGATAGGATTATTTGGGATTCAAAAGATAACGTTAAAAATAAAGAGGTTATAAAATCAATTGAAAATGGGAAAATAATTTAGAAAAACTCAATGGAAATTAAATTTTTATTAGTAATCAGGGGATTTTAGTTGTGTTTTTCAAATAACTTATTAAAATGTCAAAATTAAAATCTTTTTTATCATTTCGAATTTCAAATTTTAGGCCCTTTATAGTTAGGAAAGATTTTATAGGTAAAGTAATAGAGGACTTTAATGAAAAAGGTAACAAACACGGTATATTATTTGGAAAAAGGAAAATTTA
>JAFIDM010071875.1:0-30059 GCA_023159025.1 Thereuonema tuberculata
TTTTTTTTATTTTAATTTTAATTTTTGATGTCTATATTCTCTCAATCCACGACTGCTTTTAGAATCAGCGTGTGAATCATATATCTGTGATATATTTTTATTTTTTATAGAGATTAGAATGTAATCCTTGTGGTCTAATGCCTAAGACGTCTAACTTCGGAGCAGAAGGTTGTATGTTCGATTCCAGTAGATAACTTGTAGAAATTATTTCTCTTTTGTAAATTACAATAATTGCACCAGACAGGCAGAGAAATAAAAGATTTTAGTAATATAGATACACTTTTCAGTGGCTTTTGAGGTACAAATAGTGATTTTTCAATATTCTACTTAATAGAAATAGTGCTTCTTTCTTTCTTGAGTCTCTTTTTTTTTATTTCCATTGATACTTTACAGTGGTTTTTGAGTTATAAATAGTGATTGTTTTGGAGTAACAAATAGTGATTATTCAGTATTCTACCCAATAGAAATAGTGATTTTTTTTTTCCTTTTCTTTTTTATCCAATTCCAATTGATATATTTCAGTGGTTTTTGAGTTACAAATAGTGAAAATTATCTACTAATCGAGGCCGTCAGATTGATCGAAATAGATATTTGAAGAAGAGATGTTCAGATGGACGTTAGTTGATATAGATGATAAATGAAGATCATAGCTTCTATGCGAAATTCTTCACGACAAATTAATTGTGAGTATTCTTCAGAGTGAAGATAACCAAATTCTGTTGAATTGTGATTTAAAGATATAAAGTTGTACGTGAGTGAAGACAACGTTTTCATTTAAGTTGAGTTCCATTGCAGTATGCAAACTTGGGATTGATGATTCGCAACAATATTATTGAAGATCCAATCTTCAATGACAAACAATGTTGAGGAATACCGCTGAGATTCAATGCGTTCAGATACTCGGGCAGATAGAGATGTTCGTGTGGTGGATTATCAGAAGTGTCAATTTTATTCGCATTTGTATTGTATGCTCTGTAGTCTCTCCGTGTATTCTTAGATTTATCATTCGATTGATGTTATCGACACTCTTGTTCATCTAGGTTGATGAGCCGCATATTTATCGTGAGTTTTTTTTACTTTGATGTGATTCTAGCTTTTTGAGTTACAAATAGTGATTTTTCAGCAATCTACCTAATAGAAATAGTGCTTCTTTCTATCTTGACTCCTTTTTTATTCCAATTGATACTTTTCAGTAGTTTTTGAGTTACAAATAGTGATTTTTGAGTATTCTACTTAATGGAAATACTGCTTCTTTATTTCTTGATTCTTTTTTTTCATTCCAATTGATACTTTTCAGTGGTTTTTAAATTACAAATAATGAATTCTCAGTATTCTACCTAATAAAGTACTGCTTCTTTCTTTTTTGACTTTTTTTTTTGTTACAATTGTTACTTTTCAGTCAAACTGAGTTCAGTTTTGATAGATAAGTTAAAAAAGCAATATGAAGAGAATTGTAGTTCCCATGGTCTAATAGATAAGATGTCTGACTTCGGATCAGAATGTTGCAGCTTCGATTCCTGTCGCGGTTGTTTCATTTTATAAATTCTTTCTATTTTTCATTCTCACAGAAAACTGCGCCGGACAGACAGAAACACAGACAGACAGAGAAATAAAAGATTTTAGGAATATAGATTGTTACTTTTCAGTCAAACTCAGTTCAGTTTTGACAGATAAGTCAAAAAAGCAATATGAAGAGAGTTGTAGTTCCCATGGCCTAATGGATAAGATGTCTGACTTCGGATCAGAATGTTGCAGGTTCGATTCCTGTCGCGGTTGTTTTTTTTTTGTTTTTTATTTTTATTTCTTGCAAATTTAAACATTGCAGTCCTACTAGGTAATCTCACGTACCTGTGGTGTAGGTGGTGATAGTAGTTAAGTATGATAGATAATAAAGAGTACATTAATTAAAAATATTACAAAAAGAAATATTTTGTAAAAATATTACAAAAAAAATATTTTCTAAAAATATTATAAAAAAAATAAGAACAGTACATATTTAGAGCGAATTAAAATATTATATAAAAATAACAAGAGCAACATGAACAAAATATAAAATAAAACAAGATATAAAGATATAGCTTCTTTAGCTTTTTCATTTATATGTTCCAAATTATTTTTTCATTGATTATTTTTTCTATTAGAAGATTTTTCCGATATTTTTTTGCATTATACATCTCAGGATCTAACTTGCTGAACAGTTTCGTTAAAATCCTGTTATTGTTTCTAAGGCCGTAATTATTTTTTGGATTTTCATACTTTAATATATTCTGTAGCTTGCTACGAGTATTTGTTATGTTAGGAACTGTCTTTATTTTATTATTTACAATATAAAAGTTTTTTATTAATAGTGTATAGGTAATTTTTTGTTTTGGTAATAAAATGTTGTGTTTGATTCTTAATTGACGTTTCTGATGTTCGTTTAGAGTATTATATTTTGAAAAGATTAAATTAAATATTTTCTTTAAAAGCCTTTCAATGTTTTTCATTTCTATTTTGGTGATATGTATCCAACAAGATAGTCCGTAGTTTAATAGAGAGTCAATGAAAGCCTTGTAAATAATAATTTTTTGTTTGAGTGGAAATAGGTTTTTAATGTGGCGAAACATGTAAGTAAAAGTGTTTAGTTTTTTTCTTAATTTGTATATAATGATTAGTCCATGTGAAGTTATTGTTTATGTGAATACCTAAATATTTATATATATTTATTATATCTAGCTTACTGTAAGAGCAGTTTATTGAAAGATAGTTTTGTCTGTAGCAAGAGTGTTGATGTAATTTGATTTGTGAAAGGTCAGTCAGGCTTTTGTTTTTTTGTTTTAATCAACATTAGTTTTGTTTTATCATTGTTTATGTGCATTTTGTTATCATGTGACCATTTCGTTATTTTATTAAAGTCTTCTTGTAGTCTAATTTGAGCTGTTGATAAATCTTTGGGTGTGTTCAGTATAACAAGATCATCTGCATAGGCATAGGCCGTTGATGTTTGTAGTTCTGAAAAGAGGGAATTTAAATATAGAATAAATAGAAGAAATCCAAGATTGAATGTGGAATGCCAGACTTAATGTTGTAGATCTTACTTTATTTTGTGTTCAATTTATTCTGAATTTTCTGTGTTTTAAATAATTTTCTAATAATTTATTGATTTTGTCCCTTATTCCTAAATTATTCAATTTCTTTACTAAGATATTGTGATTTACGCAATCGAAAGCTTTACTGAAGTCAATGAAAATTACTAAATTATATTGACTTTTATTTAGATTATGATTTATAGTTTCATTAAAGTTGTTTAGAAGGTTGATTGATAGTGCTCGAATTTCTTTGATAGGCATATTGTTCTTTTTTTAGTATGTTGTAATTTATTACATAGTTAGAATCCTATCTATCAAAAACAATTTTTATTATTTTTGAAACGTTTGATAGAATTGAAATAGGTCTATAACTTTCTGCAATATCTGCTTTACCCTTCTTGTAAATGGGAATGATTTTGGCAATTTTCCATGCTGATGGAAAAATACTCGAATTGAACATGATTTTAAACAGCTCACTTATTAGTTCTGCAAAAATCTCCTTATGTTCCTTTATATCTTTTGTCTTAATTTTATTTATTCCCACTGAATTTTTGCCTAATTTACCGCTACTTTCCTCAACATTTGGTTTCCGGTGATAAAACCGACGAAATCAAAGATACTTTGCGATATGTAATCACGAAACAGAGAACAGTTCAAGATCTCTGAATCTTTCATTACTTTCTGCAAATTTTGAGTTTTCTTTTCACAGTGTAAGAATGAATTAAAAAATTTCTTTGAAATCATATCGGACAAGCTGCTATCGCCTAATAAGCATTACAATAAACATATGATGACTGTCATTTCGTCGTTTGCGACACTTGGACACTTTTACTTTCACTCTGATAATGCCATGATCATCGAAATGCGTCATAGATGCCTTGACCTGTGTCCTGTTATTCCTCTCAGCCAGGAGTCTCGAGATCCTGTCGGTGATCATGGCGGTGATCATTTCGATGATCATGGCATTATCAGAGTGAAAGTAAAAATGTCCAAGTGTCGCAAACGACGAAATTACAGTAATGAGGTTTTACAATCTTAAAACATATGATGACATTTCAGAAACACAATGACCTTCAAATTATATTTTTTCTTTAGATTAAATTTAAATAAACACAATTTTTATCAGAATTTTTTTTAAAAAGGTTTAAACTCTGAAAAGTATTTAATTGTTTATTAATTACATTACCAATTCAAATATTAACTCTTTAAATTCAGCGAAAGCGAGATATTAAAAAATGAAAATTAAAAATTACGTAAAATATCAGATGTTAAGAAATGAGCAAGAAAATACAAAGAAAGTTTCTTGTGCTCTTTCAGGGAACGATTTACGAACTTCATTTTAAGTTAAAAGAAATAATTAGAAGATTTTTTGATTCAGGCTACTTCCGGTTTTGAAGGGGCAGGAAAATGATGGCAATTAGACAAAATCTCATGCATAATTATTATTATTATTATACAGGACACTACAAAACAATGTGTATCACAGCTGCCAGTTCTTTAGCTGGTGTTGGCCTTCAAACGCATCGAATTCTTCCCAAGAATCTAGGATGTCGTAATGTATCGGCGCAAAATATGTGCTGATCCAAGCAGTGCGGCTTTTTGGAGTTGACCGATGGAGATTTTGTCAATATTTAGATCTTGTAAGTGCTTACCAAGGTTTTTTGGTATAGCACCCAGTGTGCCGATAACCACTGGAACCACCACTGCCGGCTTGTGCCATAATCGTTGAACCTCGATTTTTAGGTCTTGATACCGTGTGATTTTTTCCAGTTCTTTTTCTTCCACTCTACTATCACCAGGTATGGCTATATCAATTAGCCATATCTGTTTCTTTTCTATCACTGTCAAATCTGGCGTATTGTGTGCTAAGATCTTATCTGTTTGAATTCTGAAATCCCACAGTATTTTCACGATATCATTTTCAATCACATTGTTTACTGTATGTTCCCACCAGTTGTTTGTTGTTGCAATGTGATAATTTTTGCAGATGTTCCAGTGAATCATCTTTGCAACTGCATTATGCCGCGTCTTATAGTCCGTCTGTGCAATTTTTCCACATGAGCTGAGAATATGATCCACTGTTTCATCAGATTCTTTGCACAATCTGCACTTTGAGTCCATTGACGATTTTTCAACTTTTGCTTTAATTGCATTTGTTCGTAAAGCTTGTTCTTGAGCAGCTAGAATTAAGCCCTCTGTTTCTTTTTTTAATGTTCCATTCGTAAGCCAATACCAGGTCTTATCCATATCTACTTTTCCTTTGATGTTTTTAAGAAATTGGCCATGTAATTTTTTATCTTGCCAGCTTTCTATCCTTGTTTTAATTACATTTTGTCGATAATCTTGTTTTGTTTTATTTACTTTTAGTAAATTTTGTTTTGTAACTGCAATAAGCATTTGTTCTTGACTGCTTTGAACATAATCTGCCAGTGCATGTTTTTCTTCTTCTACTGTTTGTTTAACTTGCAGTAATCCTCTACCTCCAGTTTGACGGGGTAGGTATAATCTATTAATGTCACTGCGCGGATGCAACGAATGATGAATTGTCATTAATTTTCTTGTTTTTCTGTCCAAAAGGTCCAATTCAGCTTGAGTCCAGTTGATGATACCAGCAGTGTATCTTATAACTGGTATTGCCCAAGTGTTGATGGCCTTGATAGTATTCCCACCATTTAATTTTGCTTTTAATAGCTTTCGGACCCTTTGTACGTATTCTTTACTGATGATATTCTTAACTTGGCCATGCTTGATATTATCCATTTGCAAAATGCCAAGGTATTTGTAAGCTTTATCATTATTGTTTCTAATATTTTGACCATTTGGCATTTCAATTCCATCACTGTGCAAAATCTTTCCTCTTTTTAATGCCACACTTGCACATTTTTCTAGTCCAAATTCCATAGAGATATCAGTGCTAAAGATGCGGACAGTGTTAACAAGTGATTGGATTTCAGCGTCTGATTTTCCATAAAGCTTCAAATCATCCATATAAAGTAAGTGTGAAATTTTTGTTGAATTTTTGGAAGTTTGATAGCCAAGGTTTGTTTTCTTTAAAATCATTGAAAGGGGGATCATGGCAATGATGAACAATAGTGGTGATAATGAATCACCTTGAAAAATTCCCCTTTTGATGTTAAGTAGTCCATATTCTTCATTTCAAACAGTTAGTTGTGTCTTCCACTTCCTCATTGTTTTTTTAACAAATACTGTAATGTTTTTACTAATTCCTATTGTTTCCAAACACTTTATGATCCAGTTGTGAGGCAATGAATCAAATGCCTTTTTGTAGTCAATCCAGACCATATGTAAGTTTGTTTTTCGTTTCTTGCAATTTTCTAGTATCATTTTATCAATTAGAAGTTGATCTTTTGTACCTCTGCTATTTCGTTTATTTCCTTTCTGTTCTACAGGCAGGATATTATTTGCCTCCAAAAAGTCTTGAATATTATCACCAATGATACCAGTTAACAATTTAAATAATGTTGGCAAGCATGTTATAGGCCTATAGTTTCCAGGTGTCGCACCTTTTGCTGGATCTTTCTGGATAAGATAAGTTTTGCCAGTTGTTAACCATTCACTTATATTTCCACTTTGTAAAATTTCGTTAAATTGCTTGGCTATGATCGGGTGTAGACTAGTCAGATATTTGAGCCAGAAGCCATGCAATTGGTCATTACCAGGTGATGTCCAGTTTTTGACTTTTTTTTACTCGCTTTTTAATCATTTCTGTAGTAATAAAAAGATCTTGCATTTGATTTTCACAAAAATCATTTTCAAAGTCTTTTATCCATCCAGCATTTTGCTTAAAATGTTTTTCATTTTCCCACAGATCTTTCCAAAACAGATCTTTGTTTCATTCTTATCAGGTTTTTTACATTTTGGCTGGTTAAGGCAGTTAATGCTTTGGTAGAATCGTCTTTGGTCTAATTGAAAAAGCTGGTTTTGTCGAAATTGAACAATTCGTGCATCATAACGTTCTATTTTTCTGGCTGTTGCTGTTATCTGCTGTTTTACAATTTCTAGTGCTTCATCAACTTTTCTTGTATTGAGCCAGTATTTCTTTATTAATTCCTTTTTGATTTTTGCATTCTTCAATTTTTGTTCTTTCATATTCTTCAAATTGCTTGCATCAGAGCGTAATTTTTTTATCTTTAATTCCAGTCTAATTTTCCATTTTGGTGTTGATTTTGCTGGTCCATTTGGCTTGTTTTTTTGAATACCCAGTTCTTCTGTGACAATTACAGCTGTGCTGTAAGCAAGCTGATTGGTTTGCTCCAAAGATAAAATTGGAACTGTTGCTAATGCCATATTCACATCTTTCATGATTGGTGCAAGGTCTTTTTTTGACACCACTTTTAAGGTTGGTAATCTTTGTCTTTCTGTACATGCTTGTGCATGTGTCATTATTTTTTCTTTTAACTGTTGTTGCCGTGGATTCAAATCATCAGTGATTTCTATGTTGATTTGTGTCAGTGGTGGTTCAGTAGTTCTTTCTTCTTCAATTTGAATATTTTCATCATACAACATTTGTGTTTCGTTCATGCCACTAGTCTCCTCAAAACTGCCTTCAGTTGTTTCAACAGTTGACTCTACTTTTTTACTTTTACATTGAATTTCTTCTAATTCTACATCACTAAACACTTTATTTCGCATTACAAAACGCCTTTGGTCTGCGAGTCTTTGTTCTGTAATAGTTGAATCTGGGTATTTTGCTTTCCAAAGTTCAAACATTCTTTTTAAATAACCACGTTTTTCTGGTTCTGAGTTGTAATAGCAAACCATAACAGCACGATTTTCAGACACAGTATATTTTTTCCGCTTCAGTTGTTTTTCTTCCAGTAGACCTGCAGTGCTTGGCCCTGGTTGCCTAACCATAGCAGCTGAGTCCTGTAACCCATTTGTCGACAGATGCCCAGGGACTCTAACATCTGACGCGGCCCTTGTTGACCCGGGCGACGACCGATCCGGAATAGGATTTGTTTTCTTTTGTCTCACCATGTTTGTTGGGTTGGTGGACACACTTAGTCTGACTCTTCATTTGAGACCTGTCTGGCTTGGGTGGCCCTTCTGGTAGAATACACTACCGCCAGCATAGCTCCCAACATCATTAGAGCACACAAGCCCCCTCCCCACGACAAGGGGGTGATTATTATTATTATTATTATTATTATTATTATTATTATTATTTTTAATGTTTATAAGTCCTATTAGGTATACTTATATTAAGAATACCTGTGGTGTAGGTGCTGATAGTTAAATATAATTACTCAAAAATTAAGAATAGTTAAGTTAATCTTAAAAATTAAGTATAGTTAAGTTTAGTTAACTGATTCAATTATTTTGAGAATGAATATGAAATCCATTTTGGCCACTTATTAGAGTTGTTCAAATAGTGCAAATGGGGTCTAGATTTACTAAATCAACCTAATGCAAGTCTCATTTGAAATTGTTCTTGTCCTTTTAAATTACAACGGCTTTGAATAAACTAGTTGTTGCGACAATCCATAGTAGTGTCTCTTCTAACTTCTGTGTTGATGTTTGATAGATTGAAATTGATTTTGTTTTTTTTTAAAAACATGAATTGACTTCTTCTATTTACTTTGTTACACTTATTTTTTACGTTTAAAAATTCTGCAATGATTCAGTATTTTGTAAAGATTTAGTAAAACCTCAAGTATTTTCAAGATAAAATTATTTTAAATTTAAATGGTATATGTTTAAAACATAACATAAAGCATTCAAATTTATTCTTGCTCTACAGTAAAAAAAATGATCTTCTAATATTGTAGTATTTTGAATTATCTCAAATTCCTTATTCGAATCATCATCTTATTTTACTTAATAGAGAATTAGAGAGAATAATCTAATCCTGTTCCCCTTGGTCTGGCACATGGTAATTTGTATTTAGAAAGGAGAGTTGCAATCATAGCAAGACTAGAATAGACCGAAGTGTCCTATTCTAGCCTTCAGGTGGACAGGGAATACGAGAAAAAACACCCATGTCCAACCTGTGTCGTGAACTATCAATAAAGCTTCATTTTTCTAATTTTCGATCACAGACGAACGAACAGATAGAGGACAAGACTGATTCAAAATTATGTATTTTTTAATCAGAAGACATTAGAAAATTAATAATCTAAATTAAGAAAAATCCTATTTTTTTAATACGTGAAGCCAATCACTAACATTTCCCTTTCTTTAAATGACAATTATTATTTTTTAATGTATCTTCCAAAAGATGGAAGACGGATGGTCAGATCTATTCCTCAAAAAATAATATCCAAGCTAAGTTTCGTTTTAAGAGTTTATGCTCAGCGAATAATAGAATAAGATCTATAATCTCTAGAATAACTTAGACGAGTCCATTGGAAACAATGTTATATTTATTCAAGCATGAAAAATATATTTCTGAAAACTATAAGTTGTCTCCTGAAATATGTCTCTTTTTAGTCTGTTACTTTTATTTTCTCTTTAAGCAGTTTTAATTTGAAATCTAACTGAAATCTGTTTTCTGATGATAAATGTATTTAAATTGCTTACATTTTAAATACTACACTTAGCCTCCGAAGAACACGATTAGTTGGTTCCTTGTTCTTTGAAACCGTGTTGTTCGAGACTACAAAAAACGGGATTCCGTTTCAAGTGTGTAAATAAAAAAAAAAGTTACGTTTTAAATGTTTTTTTTGTTAAATATAAAACTAAAACTATCATGTGATCGTAGGGGCAAGAATTCCCCTGGAGCCAAGGTAGATAAACGCAATCAAAATCCACAAACCTCTTTGTCCCTGAAAGCGACATTCGCCCTTCGAGATTCCTTATATTCATTCATTGGGTGCGAATTTTTGATCGAGTGAATATTCAGTCGAAAGAATTTTGAACTTGAAGTTCCATTACTAGCGGATTATTTATTTCGGGTGCGTCAATTTTTCTTTTTTTTTGGTCACAGTGTATTTCATTTCACATATAACATGGAGAAATTCAATATTCTGAACATGTCCGCCAACAAAATGGTTCCAGTTCATTTTTTTGCATTCTATTTTGTTTGAATATTTATCAATCAATGGACAATCAAATTATTGTTGTTATGGAATGAAATATTGAATTTGTTTTTAGACCAGAATCAAACAGAATAATTGGACAATATGTGTATAAATTCTCATGCTTTGTATCAATATCCTCCCTCGAAAAAGGCTTCTCATGTGAAGTTGAACCTAGTTGTATTTTAAATTATGATTAAATTTTGTGTAATTTCTTCAGGTGTATCGGCTTTGCTTTTCTCATTTGTAAGACAAGAAAATGTAAGACATTTTATACGTTAGGTTGAGGAGGATATGTGACATTGTTTAAATAACTCATTTGCAGAAATATAGTGAAATGAGGTTAAATAGATAGTTTATTTTATAAGTGCTGTAACGGCGTAAAAAAATTTCAGATATTAGGCCTATATTATTCAAATTGACACCTGGATATGTTTGTTGTGATTGAAAACAACGGGTGTTATTTGAATCGACTGTCTTGTTTCTGAATTAAAGAAATATTCTTAATCTCACACAAAATCTATGTATTTCTTTTGGGATCTAACTGTGGACTTAAAAATAGAAAATCCACAAATAAGATTCGATTGTGTTCACTTAGCAAACATGGAAAAGAAAAAGTTCTCTTCCTGATCAAAAGTAGTTGTGTCTGTTCATTTGATTTTGTTTATTACTTGTCACGTGTTATTTTAATCCTCCAACCTCTTTGGAATGTGTTTCTATATTTTTGAAACAATTCTTTTAAATATTTATTTTACTAAAACATTAGAATCATTAAAGTAAAGCTACAATTGGAACTCCGTTTGATAATTTTCAATTTGGTTTATCATGAAATATCGAGAGTATTATTCATTATATATCTCTACATTAAAAATATAATTATGTGTCGTATATTAATCTGCCATCCTTCGTTTTTGGCTAAACTCTAAATAAAAGACGTTATCATTTGATGAAGACGAATAAACTTCAATCAAAATCAAAAAGACCGATATTCGACGAATTTCCGATATTGGGGTCCTAAAGGGTGGAAACGGGAATGCGAACTTTCTTAAAATCGCCGCATATGCACCTGGAGGCAACAATTGGAACTACAAAAACATTCTTTTTAAACAGTTGGAGCTAAAAATATTGTCGTACATAATAGTGCCACAGAAGAACTTGCGCCATATGAACTAAAATATTGTTGTATCAGATTTATAAAAACATATTGTGTATAAACATTAACCGAGGGACAAAAACTAGAACTACGGGATGTAAATGGGAGGACGATGAAGGGATGTGCAAACATTGCTTTTATTTATTATTCATTACATATTATTAATTATATCTATAAATTAAAAATGCAGTTAGGTTTAGTGAATTAATCTGCCATCCTTCGTTTTTGGGTAATCACCAAATAAGAGACATTAACATTTGATGTAGACGATTTAACTTCATTCAAAAATCAGAGACCCATATTCGACGAATTTCCTATTTTGGGGTCCAAAGGGGTGTAAATGGAGATGTCAACTTTCGTCAAATTCCCGCATATGCATCTGGAGGAGACAATTGGAACTACAAAACATTCTTTTTAAACAATTGGAACTAAAAATATTGTTGTACGTAATAGTGCCACAGATGAACTTGGTGGTGACATGTGGAACCAATATATTGTATTATATAAAAACATGTAGTGAATATTTATCGGGGGACAAAATATATATATACCCCATTTGATTCATTGTCATTTCTGAGAGTCCTAAGGACAAAGTCTAATAATAGATCTAATGATTCTGAAGCCCTTTCATCTATATAGTATTTGGGTGTTCCATGGGGAGACTGAAAAATATATTTACTTCTAATTTGACATCCGAGAAGCACTATTTCTATTTTTCTTGATGACTAAATGGTTTTATGACTAATCTACATTTCAGTGTTAATCATAAACTTTGTCTAAAAACCTTCTTACCACTTGATGTTTCCTTGATAAATAGATAGCTGTTCTAGATATCTTAGAACACTTTTAGTTTAATGTTCGTCTTCTCTTTTAATTCTCAGGATGGAAAAGTCAAATCTCTACAGAAAACACAGATTAAAGTAACAAAAGAAAGGATTTTTAATAATCGACATCTTTTTAATGCTTCTTTGCTTTTCTAATATCACAACTAAACTCTGAAGTTTCTTCTCTTCTCTTGTAAGACTCTTTCTATTAGAAACTCATGAATTCTTAATTTTAAAATTAAAGAGAAATTCAAGGACTTGTAAGAATTGATGTTATTCTTTTTAGAGGATTCAGAACTTCGGGAAGTTATTTAAAGATGTCTGGTCTTCTTTCTTCTGCTTTCTTTTTTAAAACGATTGTCTATATTTTACCAAGTTGAATGATGAATTGATGAAATAATAAATATAAATGAACTAAAAACAGTTAGTTGTGTAACAATAATGTCGCTCTTAGACGTAATCGTTGGACTAAAAATACCGAGATGAAATTTAGTGATAGAAAGAGTCTGGTTTTGTTTTCCTAGATATTATTTTGAAAACGTGTTTTTCATCATCATCATCATCATCATCATCATCATCGTATATATTCTGTTTCTGTTCATGAACTCATCATTGATATTTATTGTGAAGAAACGATTTCATTTTGACATACGATAAATTTTCGTGATGGAACCTTGTTGAGAAAATATTGCTTGAATATGACTGAAATTTCTAGAGCCTTTCACGATTTAAGAAAAAAATAAGGTTTGAAGGTTATATGGAAGGATATACATGAAGGATATCGTATGGAAAAGAGCTCAGAAGCAGCTCAACAGACGTCTTAATATTTATTTCTTGTAAGTTAAAATAGTAAAATAATCTTTTCGTAAATTGAACGTTACCCTTAATTTATTAGATTGAATCTCAGTTGTAAACAAGTGATTGGAAATCTTGTAAGCTTATGGTTTTCAATTTACAAAATCATATGAAGTAAAAGATTATTAGGAAAAATAAAATGAGAAATAAGAGCATCACAAGCTTAAATACATTGCCTTTCAGATTCGATTATCGGGAAGGAATTGGGAACGGCCGTTTCGTCCTACAGGGGACTCATCAGCCCGATCTCCGCCTTCCCCGATAAAAGACCCAGAAAGGCAAGATCTTATCTGAAGTCCACCGTTTCTGTGTCTTTTATCGGGGAAGGCGGAAATAGGGCTGATGAGTCCGCTGTAGGACGAAACGGCCTTTCCCGATAATCGAATCAGAAAGGCAATTTATTTAAGCTTGTGCTGCTCCTCTTATTTCTCATTTTGTTTTTCTCCAGCAGGTTAAAAGATTATTAAGCTTTGCAAAAAAAGAAATACTTTAATTACGAAAGCCAGATCAGTATAAGTACTATATAATAATTTCTAAGTATAAATAAGTAAATAGTGTATATAAATACATGCTTATATGGAGTAATAAAAGGAGGATTAGATATTAAGGTTGATTAGAAATTAAAAAATATTAGAAGTATTTACTGGTAGTCAAATGATAAAACGAGTAAATTAATAAAAAAATCGTGAAAGTGTTGATTATTTTATTCCTTTTTTTGTGTTTGAATTTTAAATTTGATTAATCAATATATATAATTTATATATATATAAAACAACTGTCGTTATAAACTGCAGTAATATATCTTCAAATGTTTAATATTTAGCTTTAATTGTTGAAAGACTTAAGTTGTCTAAATCCAATTAATTTCAATGACATGAGGCTTTCGCGCTTGCTAATTACAAGTTTATGCAATGGTTGAAATTTCATTAAAAATTGATAGACTTGACTTTTTTTTAGGAATTATTTCACCTTCACTCGATCTTTTTTTGCGATATATTCCTCAAAATAAAACATTTTCAAATGCAAAACTTCAATGTTTTGTAGATTGTGAAAAGAAGTATACAAAGTTTCCTTATCATAAATGATTTTATTATTATAAGTGGAAATTTACTTACCTGGATTAATTTTTATGGCTGAAATGTAATTAAAAGACGTATGGGCTTCAAATTTATTTTTTAAAAGTACGATATATTAGGTTCATCTGACAATTGTTTTCAAAATTCATATAAAATTTTATTTCCACTTTTGACACGTTTTATCAGTTACAACATTGCCTCCATTTAAGAGACATAAGAAATCTGGTTTTTTATTTTTTTTTGCCTCAAAGAAATAAAGAAACATCCCATCGCAAAGTACTACTTTATTATTATTATTATTATTATTATTATTATTATTATTATTATTATTGACACATTCTTATATGTAAAAAATGAAAGGGATAGCAGAGCTTACCTGTGTAACCTCAGGAGTAACAAGGTAAGCAAATTGGTAAGGGGTAAGGTAAGCTTGAGTAGCAAATTGTAAGGGGTCACGTTGTTTTGTGTTTACTAAAAAACTGTGAATTGATTTATTCATAAATGCTCTTAAACACTATCAGTCTTTAAGAATTTCCTGATTCCCGGTGATAAAACAGACGGAATAAAAGATGTTTGTCCTGTGATTACATCTCGCAAAATAACAAATCAAGACAGAGCTCTGGATCTTTCATTACTTTCTGCAAATATTGCTGTTTGTTTTTTTGTTTTTTGCACACAGTGTTTAAAAATAAATTAAAAAATTTCTGTTTTCCAACAGCATTGTTCAGGCATCGCTTGGTTATCATTACAATAAACATATAATGACATTTATCAAACACAATGACCTTCAAATTACATTTTTTCTTTAGATTAAATTTAAATAAACATAATTTTTATCAGAATTTTTTGAAAAACATTTAAACTATCAAAAGGTATTTGTTTGTTTTATAATTAAATTAAAAATTTAAATTTTAACTCCTTAAATTAAGCGAAAGCGAGATGGGAGGTCCGTCCCAGAGTATCAGCTCGACTCAAAAAGGCATTCTTAAGCGATTTAATTGCTTTTCTTTTACCCATTAGAGGGTTTATTTTTTATTTCTTTTCTTTGTGGTCAAATTCCTTTTGTGGTAATCTGAGTGCTATACAAGGATTCGAATTCCACATTTGATTTTTGTTTTTTTATTTTCTTACTTATAGTTATTGAGGGGTCACTGTCTCCATCATATATTAAAAAAGGAAATTTAAAAATATACGTAAAATATCAGACATTAAGAAGAGGAAAAAAATGAAAAGAAAGTTGTTTGAGCTCTTTCAGAGAACGATTAACAAATTTTAAAAGAAATTATCAGAAGTTTTTTTTTTTTTTTTTTTTTTTTTTTGTGTAGGCTACTTCCGGTTTAGCAGCGGCAGAAAAATGATGGCAATTAGACAAAATCTCGTGTATAGAGGAAATCCGCGTATTATGGACCCCCTAAGGTACATCACGTGATGTTTTTTAGCAACTTTTTAATCCCCCCCTTCCCCTCTGGTGATGTTTTATACTACCCCCTATCCAAAATAACGTGTATTTTTCGGTACAAAGTCTCTTAAAAATTTTCAGAATATTATCTTTAAATACAGGTATAATCTAATTTAATTCTGGATTACAGACATTAAAGTTGCAGGTTGTTTCTGAGCGGCATAAAAATAATAAAGGAAAGGTGTAATCATTTGAAAAACTGGTAAATGAATATATTTAATTTTCGGTGAAGAAATCGCGCCTTCAATGAAAAAATAAATACACGTGATATCTCACTACACCCCACCCCTCCTCCCTTGTGATAGTTCGTGATTTTTTCCGAACCCCCTCCCCCCACTTTCGAGCCTTACGTGATTAATGGATTATGAGCTAGAATGCTCATAAAACTTGATTTAATTTGTTGGCTGCTCACAACAATTGTATAGCTACATGGTTCAAACGTGGTAAAGTACTCTGGTAACTATTAATAATTGCGGGAAATAATTTTTTTATTTTTATAATTTATTTTTTATAATATTATAAATTTCAAAATTTTATAGATTTTATCATTTTTATTTTTATTTCTTCGGTCACAGACGAATGAACAGAGAGAGGACAAGCCTTATTTAAAATTATATATTTTTTAATCAGAAGATATTAGAAAATTATTAATCTAAATTAAGAAGAACCTATTTTTTTTTAATATGTGAAGCCCATCACTAACATTTCCCGATGTCTTTAACTGACAATTATTTTTTGAACCTATCTTCCACAAAAAATAATATCCGAATTTAGTTTCATTGTAGCAGTTTATTCTCCAGCTGTTAAGAAAATAAGATCTATAATCTCTAGAATAACTTAGACGAATCCTTTGGAAATAATGAATTATTTATTAAAGCGTGAAAAATATGTTCTGAAAACTTAGTTGTCTCCTCAACTATATCTCAGTGCTAATTCTGTTGCTTTTATTATCTCTTTAAGCAGTTTTAATTTGAAATCTAATTGAAATCTGTTTTTCTGATGATAAATTTACTTGAATTGTTTACATTTTAATTACTATTAATAATCTTTGTACTGATTACCATTTTCTGATATTGCACTAAAAAATCAAACATGTTAAATATATATTCAAAGATGTAATCAATGCCATTTGATCTTTTTAAACTCATTTCCATCATTTAGAAAATACTTTCAATGACGGATTGAATTTCTTAAATCCTAATATATATTCCGTTTCATAAATAAGATGTAGGAGTTCAATATTCTGAATAAGTCAGGCAACTAAACAGTTCGAGTTCAAAGCTATTCTAAAAGTTACCCATGGATTAATTTTCATCGTATTTTGTTTGAATTTTTATCAATCAATGCTAAATCAATTTGTCTATTGTGATTAACTATGCAATGAAATTTTAAATTTTCTTCTTTAACATTCTTCTTCATTATTTTCAAATAACCAAATACAGTGCAACTTGGATAATTCGAAGCTGAAGGGACCATTACAAAACTTCGAATTATCCAAGTTTTCGAATTAAACAAGTTACATCTTTTAACTTTAATTTCAGGTCCACTGAATGCTTGAAAAGATTATTCTGTCAATAAGTAAATATTGATTCAGAAAGATCATGGTATGAAAGACCATGTTTAGTGTTTACTATATGTATGTAAACAAAGTAACATCTACATTATGTAAGCTACAGTACATATTACATTCAATACAGAAAATTATAGTTTTTCAAAAAATTGTGCAATGTCTGATTGTTTTGTAGAATTCAGTCGCTTAAGGTTAGCAAAATCATCAAGCATGTTTAGTGAACGGAAAACAGCTTCACTTATGTTGGTTTGTCCTTCAATGTACCGACGAAAATCGGCGCTATCCCGTACTCGTTGGCGATTTGGTATTTCTTCTTCACACCCTTTTCCACATCGCGAATGACGGCGACCTTTTCAGCGAACGTTAAATTCTTGTACACGCGTGGTTTACTGAAAGACATGGTGACACAGACAGCAGGAAGCTCGAATGGCGTCTTAAGGGCTATACGCACTATTCCGTCTTCCGTTATGTTTCCGTAACGTAATTGCTTAAGTGACGTAGTTATGTCTTCAGGGTCACAAGAATGGGGAACAATTACCTGAAATTTTTAGGATGATAAATTTTTGAAAATAGATCAATAGAAATATATGGTAAAATGTGATTTTTATTTCACGTAATTGTTCCCCATTCTTGTGACCCTGAAGACATAACTACGTCACTTAAGCAATTACGTAACGGAAACATAACGGAAGACGGAGTAGTGCGTATAGCCCTTGTAGCGTCACGTGTCGAACGGTAGCGGGAAGGGAATTTCAGTTGTCACGTGTCGAATTTCTTAACGATGAAACGCCGAAAAGTCGTTAGGGTTCGAAAATTTTTTTTAAAAAATTCGAATTAAGGAAGTTGAACTTCGAATTATCCACGATTTTTTAACATTGATTTAATAAGAAATTCAAGGGACTAAGAGAATCTTCGAATTAACCACGATTTCGAATTAAAGACGTTCGAATTATCTAAGTTGCACTGTACTACTAAAATTTCAAAATAACGGCTACTTTAATTCCACTCTCTTAGCGAGAGAGTTCTTCATGTGATAATCGAGGACAAGAAATTCTTCTTATATATTCATTTGGATTACAAAAAGAACTAAACATTCATAATAAAATAATAATCATAATAACAACAATTTAAGTTTCTAAAAATCAAGTTATTATATAATTCTGTACTATTAAAAAATATCTTGAATCTAGTGAGTCCCAATAGTAGCTATTACAACTAAAGTGTTGAGATGTTCTGAAGATTCATAATATATTGATTGAAATAGAGAATTTTTTCGTTAATTTTATTTCCTAATCCAACCAAAGAATTAAAACTGAATTACTGATAAAGTAATAACAAATGATTAAATGGAGGAAAAGAAATTAAAACTACAGATTGATATTTGCTGGAAAAAAGTATTAAATTTCTTTGTAAATAAATATAATAATTTTTTCTTGCAATATTACATTAGTTAAATTTCTTTGCAAAATAATATAATAACTAGTGGACCCGTGCGAATAATTCGCAACAAAAAACCACCTTTGAGAAATAATAAACAAATCCAACAGCTTGTGTGCATGTTAGTTAAACACATTGTCAATAGATGGCGTCTTCTCAAGTTTTATAAAAAAGTTGACCCGTGCGAATAATTCGCATGGTATCTTGATCAGTCACCGAATGGTAATGTGGAAATAAATAAATGAACAGATTGTCAATAGATTGCCTTCTACATTTTTACAAAAAATATTTTTAAAATAAATTTTTTTAACGAAAACATTAATTTTAAACAATCTGTTTATTTTTCATCATTAGCGGTGAACGTAATCTTGAAAATATCTCAATCATTGATTTCGATGAAGTATTAAGGGAAATAAAAAAAACACCTTTGAGAAATAATATATGAGAAGTTGACTAATTTTTATGTTTCTATTGTTATAAATCGTTTATTTTTATTAAAATATAAATCTTTGTTTGTTTTTTTATCTGTTGTTATTAAATAAACGATGAAATATCATTTAAAGTGCATTTTTATTCAAAAAAAGGAAATATTTGAAGGTTACAACGCTAAAGCAATATTTTCGCTTTCGAAAAATAAGGCGCTTCTATTAAAGCGTGTCTACATTTTTATAAAAAGTTTTTAAAAATAAAGTTTTTTAACGAAAACATTAATTTTAAACAATTTGTTTATTTTTCGTCATTAGCGGGGAACGTACTTCAAAATGATGCCTCAATCATTGATTTTGATGAAGTAGTAAAGGAAATATAGCGGTCCGACAAAAAAAACCCTTTGAGAAATAATATATAATGATGATGATTATTTCTTGTAATAGTAATATTTTCTTTGTTTTTACATCTTCAGTTCAACTAGCAACTTCATGCATCAGCCTACATTCCCTAATAATAATAATTCCCTTTGTAGCTTATTTGCCTCTTACTATGAGTCTCAGAAAAAAAAAGGATAAACATAATAAGGTGAAAAGGAGAAAATATATTAATATTATATACTGGTTTAAAATAAATTGTTTGATATTATCTCCCGCTCTATTTATTCCCCAATACGTCCTCAATGAAAATATATTTATTAAGCTTTGATGACAATTTAGTGTTAGCTAAGATGTTATCAAAAATAACAGCAGTAGCAGTGGCCAAGAAACGATAACAAATATCTTTTAATTAATCATATAGATTCCTCAGGTTACATGAAATTATTTTCTTAACGAAAATGTCAATAATCCATAAGTCCTTCATGCATAACTTGAATACTTTCGAAGCTCTATTTGAAGATATACACTCTTCCTGACAAAATTAATAGTTCTTTACACTTGGCAGATGCTAAACGTACGATGGGATGAGTCTTCTTTTAATTATAGTTTATTGGTTCATCGCATCCCAATCGAAGCTCTGAAAAGAAAATCTAAGAAAGAAAATAGGATTCATTTATTCTTCTTCCAATATTTAAGCATCCTTAAAATTATTCTAAAGTTCCTTTTAATTAGTTATATTACTTATGGCTTATTAAGTAAGCCATAACAACGATCTTTTCGAACAACGATCACGCATAAAGTTTGTCTAAATTCACTTTAAATTCTTCTATAAATATTTCACCTCTAGTGAACTAAAAGGTTTTTACTTAAAGAATTACGTATGATCCTATCAAGATCGTCAAGTCTATTATTTTATCATCACTGTTGATAAAGTTAATTGAACTAATCTACATTCGATTAGGCTTCTCACCACATGCTAAATTAATGGCTTCTCATGGTATGCTTAAAATAATAGTTTTTCAACCCGCATGGGTATTTACTGCAACGTTAATCATTATGTTGATTGCACAGATGAATTAGAATTAAAGTTCTTGTATACTGTTCCCTCAGAACAAAATTTAATGATATCCTAACATTGATCCGACGCCATTTTGGAACGAGTGTTCTTAGGCCCAAGCTAAATCGATGTCTTCTTTAATTGAAAATTCCCTCAAGAAATTCAAGAAAAAAAATGGTTTCTACTTACAGTCTCTTGGATATTTCTTCTAATTACAATTATCCACTAGATAATAAAACGAAGTATATTCAATTCCATCGACATATTTCTTATAAAATTCACATCAAGTCACGCTAACGATGGTTGAGAATTATTCTTCTTATATTTCGCAATCTTCAAAATTCCAGTAGAATTTGAACTATCGAAAACCTATGGACATCCTTTTCGAGTTTCATAATTCGGATTTAGCTTCAATATATTTTACTGTGGATATCACTGAAAGTTTTTCTCTCCCACCGGAGAAAAATGTTACACTACCTTTTTATAAGGCTTTAAAAATTCAGCCCCTTCGTTTTCACGAAAACAATTAGTCGAATCTATTGGCACGCAGTTCGTGTCTCATCTCCATTGTTAACCGCACGAGTCGCTAATTGCGTGTTTTACTATTGTTGCAGCTGAGGCTTATGATTTTTCCTCGAATATTTCCTGAAAGAAACAAATGCAATTTGATTAAGCAAGTAAAAAAAAATTCACAACTACAATTTGAATCCGAAAAAACAAGTAAGTAATTTTTTCGAGTCAAATCCGTTTCATAAGGCTAAAAACATGGTTTTCTTTTGTACCCGAAACCAAAGCGATCCCAAGGATATTTCGTTTTCAGTCACTTCCTTTAGAGAGGAAGTTACCGCAGACCCTAACTCCTATTTTTCTCACCTGTATAAGTCACGAGGGTGATAATAAGATATAACTCATGCCTATCCAATATGTAGTTTGGACTACACAGATGGTGACAATGAAGGTGAAAACCGCAGCCAATAAATCAAATCGAGTTAAATTCCCGCAAACCCTCTTCATTATAAACTTTTGTAATCCATTACCATTAAAACATCATTGTATACCGTTTCTTTCATGTATCATTCCATATTATGCAACGTTTTTTTATGCTTTAACAAAACATTCATGTGTAATTACAATGTAGCACATACACTGAATTATCTTCCTTCCAGATGTACGAATCTTATCTGTCTGATCAGAATGCGTTGGTGGTGCAGAGTGTTTACTAAATCCTTTCATTAGCATTATGCTTTGCTTCCATTAACTGAAGTTTATCAACAAAACAGCGTGAAATATTGAGAACAGTTGGAATATTATCAGAACGACGTGGAGACTTGTTACCAGTAAAAGAGACGATGACAAGACTGCATCTTTCCTTAGTGGATCTCGTGTCGATGCTGCGTGATATGAGTCTTTTCGCTGTTGCACATGGGCGCGAAGAGACCAGAACGAGTAACATTTTCATAGAACAGGACCACGGAATTAGCGACGAGAAGGAGGATTAAATGCGTTGCACACAGAAAACTGAAATGTTAGAAGAAAGCGTAAGATTTCTATTAAAAAAACAACAAAAAAAAGGTTCCTATAAACATGGGTCCGAAAATGAATAGTTTTCGAGAAAAAATTTTTTGTATCATTATTCAATGTAGGTGTTTGTTCCTTGTTTTGTTTTGTGTGCATAGTATGATGCGAGAAAACGCATTGCAAATACTCATTATATTCTTTTATTGGCATTTTTATGACGAATTCCAAGTCGTTTCGATTATTTGTGTTGACTGTTATAACAACACAATGTTTACTGCGAACTATGTTTTGCGTAAAACTGTTCCTTTCTAGATCCATTATTGTTTGTTTTTGGTTTACAACAACGTTTATTCAATCATTCGTTCCCTATTTTGCTTATTTGGGGTTCATTTTTGGAATATTTGTAATACACATTTTTCCTTTGATACTGTGGCAACTGCATAGAACAAGAAACAAAGAGATTTACATGGAATAATGATATTATATCTTTATTATATTATTATTATTATTATTATTATCTCGAAAAAGTTTCTAACCATGGGATTCCCCAGCTAAGACAATATGGCGGGTCAAAGACCAAAGCACATATTGCCAAGTGTAAAAAAAAAAAATAAAAAAAAAAATAAATAAATTGGAAGAATAGTTAGGGATGTGTGCTTGTGTCCATAAATTTCCTAACTATGAGTGTTGTGTTGAGTACCACAGCGTACTCTGGAGTTGTACGTAAGTGTTTTTACGAAGTCCTAGTGTGCTGAGGCTGTGGTGCAATGTGTGAGGCACCAGACCAGTGGCGGACAGGACGATAGGTACAACACGTACCCCATCCTGCCTCCACTGCTTCTGGAGCTCGTGTGCTAGGTCTGTATATTTACTTATCTTGTCAGCGTGAGTTTTCTGTATGTTCTTGCTGATAGGCACTGCAATATCAATGAGATAGGTCTGTTTGTTGGCCTTATCAACAAGTGTGATGTCAGGTCTGTTGTGATGTATAGTTTTGTCTGTGTGAATGGGGCGATCCCAGTACAGCTTATGTGAGGTTGACTCTAGTACGCTTTGTGGTGTGTACTTGTAGTATGGGACCGTGTTCTTAATAAGTGAGTGTTTGTGTGCTAGCTGTTGATGAACGATCGACGCTACCTGATTGTGTCGGTGGAGGTAGTCTGTTTGGGACAGAAGCGGACAGCCTGATATTATATGGTCGATCGTCTCATGTGTAGTGTGGAATTTCCTGCATCTGTCATCCTGTGTGTTTGCGTCGTGTAGAATGTGTTTCTTGTAGTTGAGTGTGGGGATGACTTGGTCCTGTATCGCGATCATGAACCCTTCGGTCTCCCCAAACAGCTCACCATTCTATTATTATTATTATTATTGTTATTATTATTATTATTATTATAGATCTTCTCTTTCTCATTTCTTAGCATCTGATATTTTCCAAATATTTTATTTTTAATTTTTTGTGTCTCGTTTTAGCTTAATTTAAGGAGTTAAATTACTTCTGAATCGATAATTATTTTTATCTTTCGAATTAAAAAAATGAATTTTTTATGTAATGACAAAATAAACAAATAGTTTTCGATTGTTTTAAAGTTTTTCAGAAATTTCTGGGGGAAAATGGAGTTTATTGTATTTAATCTAAAGTAAAAATAGAATTTGAAGGTCACTGCATGTCTGAACTGTCATCATATGTCCATTGTAATGCTTCGGAATCGATAGACGGTCTCTTCATTACCCTCCTCACGAAAATTTTTTAATTCCTACATATGGAAAGAAAATTTGCAGAAATTAATGAAAGATCAAAGTATCACTCGTCTTGATCTGTTTTTGTTTTGGGATGACGTCACGCAAAATAACTTCTATTCCGTCTGTTTTATGACCGGAAACGTAATGATGTTGAAACTAGTGGAGAATCAGGAAATTCAACAATTTGACCATCAAATAATTTAATTTTTTTTTAAATTGTGAGAATAAATATTTTTTTAAAAAATAACTATTACACTAATAAGACATATTTTACATACAAATCATATTTTTGCAAATTTTTATCATTTCAGTTTTTTGTCAAGTTGTTTTGAGTTAAAAATATCGAGTACTTCCTCGAAAATAAAACCCAAAAGAACTGACTGCTATGGAATTAAATTAATTTATTGTAGAATATTTTGAAAAATCAAAATCAGAAAATATAAATCCCACATGCTTCACATGTTCATATTTAAATTTTCAGAATTTCAGATGCATTGGAAAAATAAATATATAAAAAAATATAATACTCCGTCTGTTCCGATTTCCCGATGTTTTTTGTTCCAAAATTATATTTCGGTTTGATGTTATCACTGTTTTTGACTAGAAGAAATCAAATATCTTTAATAAAATGACTTTTTTAGAAACTAATAATTTAAGAGAAAACTTGTCTATGTACATATACATACACTACGTAGGTATATACCCAAGTACACGTGCATATATATGAAAAAATAGTCTATTAAATCAAAAATACAGATTATTTATTGTTGTAAAAATTCAAGGGGCTTTTCCAGTACACTTTGTTCAACAAAAAGAGAAATTGGCAAGATTCCTTGATTGATTAGTCGATTCTTTCCAATAGGAGGTTGTTTGTAGCAATTTTCCCCGTTGGCTTTCAATATTGCTGACATACAATCTTGAAGCGATAAAAAGACTTTATTCAGTATACCAACATATCTACAAACATTAAAGCCATCTAATACTGGTATCTAATACTAGTTTAGAATTTTCAAAATGCTGTTACTATTTTACTGTTTTTCCCTAAAAACGACAAAAATTGTATTAAATTTTCAAGGTTATAATTCATTTTTAACAAATCGGAACCGTATTTTAAAATAAAATTTTTCATTAAAAAAACAACTTTTTTTTTTTTTGAATAATTATATGATGTAGTAAACTATATTATCGATGTAAAATGGTTATTGAATTATAGAAAAACATCTAAATTTTATATAAAAAATGTTTCTAATTAACAACATAATTTATTTTCAATAATTCTTTACTTTTAATCCAAATCGGAAAAGTATTTCGGAACAGATGGAGTAAAAGGTATGCTTGAGTCAGGAGATTAAGACATCAGTGGTTCTTTAGATAATTCCTCTTCCGTGACAATGAGCTTTTCTTGCAAATATCTTTTTATGGAAATATTCCCTTTTGACCAAACTAGAAATTTAATCAAACTATTTAAATACCGGGTATCTAAAACCTTTCACATCTTAAAACAGGATAAGATCTATTGATATATCAGTTTCGATTGTAAAAAGATAAATTTTTAATGCGAACTAAAAATTTAACTAGTGTAAAAAGTGTCATTGAAAAGTAAAAAAAAAAAAATAATAATAACAGAAATAAGAAAAGGGGATGAAAAAAAAAATATATATCGATTTCGCTGGCATCTGCACAGCTTCTTCCAGGATAAGCACTCAACCTTAAAAGTTCTATCTTTAAAAGTAGTCCGTGAAGTTTATAGTATTCATCATCTTTTATTATGTGCGTCATTATTTTCTACTTTTTAACAAAGATTTCAAATTCAAATTTCATAAAATTTGCTTTATATGAATTATTTTTTATTGTATCTCTAAAAAGATTTGTATGAAATCATTTTAGCTCTTTTTTATTTAGCTGTAGCTTTACTGCCTAGAGAAGTACAAATTGTAACAATATTTAAGAAGACTGTTCTTTGAATACTTACAATTTTAAAATACTGCACTGTCAGATAGTCCATCTGATCTACCACTACATAAAGTACGATACCACGTGTCCAGACGATCGTCGACATTCCAAGATTTGTGGATGCTGGAAATTTAAGAGAAAACAATTGATTTCTCCAAATCTTATCAGTGTATGTCTTTATTTTTAAAGTATTATGACATTGAGCGACGCAGATAGTATATGTTGGAAAGAAAAGATGAACTGAATATGCAGTGGTGCTTGTAACGCCTTCAAAGGCACTCAAGCCCAAAGGGTTAATGGCAATCAGTTCAAAAAAGTTTAGATAACTGATATTCGCGAAGACATTTTTCAGACTCTCACATTTCTTATTTGTTTTCGTGCATTTACAATTGAAGAAGTTTTCGGAATACAACAATTGTATCAGCTGTTTTCTACAGATATTGAGAAGTGAATGAAGAGTTTTACTTCCCAGAAACAGTCTAATATTAAGTTTTTATTACAGATATTAAACAAATATTTATATTTATGTAGATTAAATTATGTATTATAACTCTGAGATTATTATGTAAGAGATTACTGTTAAACTGTTACACAAAAGACCAGCAAGTCCTAGATTGAGCGAAAGGTCTAGGCTTCAGCGATCCTACATCAACGGGACTAGTTGAGATCGGATGCTTTACTCGTCGCCCGCTCACCTTTAACCCCCAAGTAAGAACCCAAGTACCCATTTGGCAGAGGGCCTGGTGAACCCTAGGGTCCATCTGGAAGAGAAATAAACATGGAAAATCCCTGACCACTGACGAGTAGAAACTACTATAAATCCGTAACATTATATAAGTTAATCCAGTCGAGATAAACAACTTGTCCGTTAAAACACTACATTACTTTCACTCCATCGTGTTGCACACAATATTTCAACCTGTAAGTTAGCGATCTTCTTCAGGTGATCGAATTTACCTTTCGAAATACTGTGTGCATTAACATGGAGAGAAAATTATTAGGGTTTCTGAGTATATTTCTTTAATGAGTTATAATATCTTTCCAGTGATAGCAAAATATTATTCTTAAAACATTTGGGAAAAAGAAACAATTTTATTATTTGTATATTTACTTAAGAAGAAAGCATTGCAGACAAAAGAAAAGTCCCATTCCTTAGATACAAAACCTCAATCACAAAAATAAATAACAAACTAAAAATAAATAAAAAAATAACCACTAATAGCATGAAATTCACTTACTATTCAATTGAATGTTAAAACAGGTAAAATAAGACACGTAATTGACTAATAGTAGTTTGGAAGTCAATACATAATCATGGAGTTGAGTGGGTGAAATATTAAGTATTAAGATCACCAGAATATAAAGTTTTTTTTTTAAGTAATACTACTGCACGTTAAACAATATGAATTATTGAAAGTACTCTAAATGTTGTGTCTGTAACTTCTTGTTTATTTCTGTTTCTCCATTGTTTTATCATCTTAACATTATATTTAATCTCTCTATTCTCAGAAGCCTCTTATGGTTCAAGATATGGAATGAAACGATTCGAAGGAATAAGATTGATACCTGATAAAAGAAATACAACCAACTGATGTGACCAAGATGAGAAGGACTGGATACAATGCTCGCATTTAATGCAATTACTTGCTGCTTAATGGAAATAATGCTCAACTTCCTCAAGTTTTGAAACTTGTGTTAAATATCTCAACCTTTGCTTCATAAAGAGTGAATTCTATTTTGAAAATATTGTTCTATCTGCTCATAATAAGACAATAACTTTGTAATGAAAACAGAAAATTTACAGTTAATACAACATTTTCATTTTGATTGTTTTCAATTCTAGTTCCTATTCACAGAAAATCTAACTGAATTGGAATATTTTCTTTTGTGTGAATAAATAAAGTTTGCTTTGTATTTTAATTCTACTAATGTTACTATCTCCTTTGTTGCAGTTATAATCAGATACTGGCTGTTACGGTAAAAGAAGCGGCGCAAAAAAAAAAAAAATCTGTCTTCCTAATTAATTTAAAATTCAATTCATTATTTTAAAGGAATCATTCATGGAATTAAGCACGAAGTAGTTGTGCCCTAGTCCCATCGATCGTAACTGATTTTTTACTGGAAAAAATCTCTTCATTTCTGTTCATGACTGCAAGGAAATAAAGATTTTCTAAAGAAGCTAACAGCATCAAGTTGGTCCAATTTTTTTTAAATTCTATTTAATTTCATATAAATAGAAAGGGAAGAAAAGAACTAACAAGTATTTTAAATTTTTTCTTAAAGTTTCTTTTGAATTTTATTTTGAAAAATACGATTTTATATCTAGATATGCCCGTCTGTGAATAAAGTAACTAATTTATCTTATATTTCAGACTTTGGCAAACTTAAAATCTCGATTCATGTGGTAACTTATGTAGTATTCAAATTCTTTATGGTATTTATGGCAAAAATTATTTCCTTCTAAAATTGAAATATTAAAATAAAATCTTTAGTTTAGAATTCAAATAAGAAAGTTACGTAGGAAAGTTTCATATTTTGTATTATTACATAAAAAAGTTATGTAATATTCGAACTATAATTGTATACGCGACTGCAAACATTTAATTGCTTTTATATACTGTATTTCTTTTTCAAATGTACCAAAAATTCTGAAAATTTTAAAATGAACTTGTAAAGCATCTGGGATTTTTATTTTCTAGTTTTTAATTTTCAAAATATTCAACAATTAATTAAATTAAAATTCAAAAACAATCAAATTTTTTTTGGATGATAATGAAGCATTACTCGGTATTTTCAACTCCAAAAAATTTGACAACCTGAAATGATAAATAATTTCGAAAAATAATGTTTTCTATTTAAAATAGTTATTATTAGTGCAATAGTTAATTTTTAAAAAAGTAATTTAATCTGTCACAATTTTTAAAAGAAAAAAAAATTATGCATTATCTTTTGCAATAACAATTTTGTAGTTTGAGAGAGGTGGACTGCGGAGGCAGTCTGGTAGTGTTTAGTGACGAATCGAGGTTGGACATGGATAACCACCGTACTCGTTTGGATAGATACTGGATAGTTCACTAATCCGGACTTCATTACTGAGAACACACAGCCAGGACTGTGACGTCATGGTGTGAGGAGTTATTTCCTATGATTCTCCTTTGGTATGATCAAAGGGAACATTTGTGGCTCAGCGTTCCTTTCAGGAGATTCTGCTGCCTCATGTCCTTCCCTTCCTTGAACGGCTACAGCAGCACATTTTCGAATGTAAGATAATGCTCAACAATATAGCATGAGTTTCCATGGACTGTCTCCTTTCTTGGCCCACTGGGTCTCAAGACATGTCGCCAATTGAGCATCTAAGTATATGAGCGATCTGAGCTTTTTTTGTTTTTAAATTTTCAAGATATTCTGTGATTAATTAAATTAAAACTCAATATTTTGGTATTTAAACCCTTTTTGGAGCCATTCTAGATCAAATTTTGCAGTTACCAATTAATATTATTCTGATTATGTCTGAGTATTTACAACAATTACTTAGAACAATTAACTTTTATTATTCACTTCTGTTATTTGACTTTCTTCGAGTAGAAAGACTTTCTTTCTGTAAAGCAAGATATTTAAAAAAAGATTCATTTAAATGAGAATGATAATTAAGTTCTGCTTTTAAAGAAAAAATTCTGCCATTTAATTTATTTATTAAGATTCCAAGAAAAGTGCATGTTTATAACATGAAGGTTTATTTCACAGATATATTTTTAAAAACTGATTTTTTTCATTATTATCGATCCAGATAAAGTTTACTAAAAAATTCTCGAAATATTTAAATACTAAGAATGAATATTTCCTGGTGCAAAATGCAGCATAGACATATTAAATAGATTCGATTTGAATTAAAACGGATTGAATAAATATAATTGCGCTCCAACCAATACTGGTGTACCTGTCAATGTGTGTGTGTGGTCGGTTCGCACCGAAGTGCGAGCTTCGTTGCCGAAGCATCCGTGCTCCAGGGAGCGCTAGTGTTCCCAAGACGGCGAACCCCTAGCAGACTCCCTAGAATTACAAGGGAAAGATACTGGGGTGGTTTCCGAGGCTACAACACAGGAAAGGAAATTTTTGAAACATCCATGCTCGCTACCGGGATTTGAACCCGGGCGCTGGCACATTGATCTCACGACAGACCGACGCCAGAGACCGCTCGACCACACCAGCGCGGCGTACCTGTCAATAAGGTAAGCGTTTGAGTAACAAATTATAAGGAATCGGTTCGTTTTCTGTTATGGGAAAGCTGCGAATTGATGTCTTCATAAATGATCTTAAACACTGTCAGTCGATCAAATTCATTAATTTTCTGGGTCTCAGCTACTTTCTTCATCATTTTGTTTCCGGTTATAAAAAAATCCGGAATAGAAGCTATTTTGGAGACGTAATCACAAAACAACAACAGGTCAACACCTCTGGTTATTTCCTCAGCAATTGTGGAGGAAGGTGAAGTCAATTTTTTTGAAT
>JAFIDM010071876.1:512-12876 GCA_023159025.1 Thereuonema tuberculata
CGACTTATCCGGGTGACGACTTAACGAGGTTTTACTGTATTTGATTACGTTGAAATTTGAACTATACTTTAAACTGACATTTTTATTTTTATAATTTCTTATAAATTGTTATTATTTTTCTATTTAAAAAATAACAATTTGATTTTGTTTTAAAAATAGTTAAAAAATCTGAACCATTTATGACAATGTAAAATTACCTGTGGAATCGATGGGTTTATCATATTTTTTCGGTGGCACTGGTTCAGATGAGGAAACCTTGTTCTGAACATCTGCAGCTCCATTGAAATATCCTGATGGTTCCATCGGAATTCTTTGAGCTTGGTAAAGTTGCTGAGGAATTAAGAAAAGAATTAATTTTTTTTAAGTCACATTCTCTTGTTAGTTTTTCATTAAAGATTTTGATTGAATTTCAAAGCATTTACATTGATTTTGATTTAAATAAATTCAGTTGTTACTATCTTTAGCTTATATAAAACTTAAAACATCAGTAGCCTACATATATTCTGGGAAATAATTACATGTAATGAAAAAACAAACGCAAATAAAAGGATTTATTCTCCAAATTAATAATTACTTCAAACTAAATTATCAATTCATTTTAATAGGAAATATCAATGATTACGAAACTATCACATATGCAAAATAATGTCTTTTTATTATGGTTGTCTCTATGTTTAAAACTTTTTCCATTTGAGCTATCTGGATGTTATATTTCTATTAATGATTCAAGATCTACTAAATTCATTAAATTGATTAATGAACCAGGATTAAGGTATTAAATCAAGAAGTTTTGGGATCATTTGTTAAAATAAGAAGTTTTGGGATAAGACAAAAACCCTGTACAGATTTTACCTAATCCTGTCCAACTATAGGATTATTATTCTAAACCATTTTAGAATAATTTGAAATGATAATTTTAATGGTTCATTACTGAAATATAAATGATGCGGAAAAATGAAGTCACTGATTCTGAGATAAAAGTAATCATATGTAAGTTGTGAAAGTTAAGTTACGACAAAATTTAGAAAAGCCTTATCAATTTTTCAAAACATCTGCAATAAGACACGAATGTGTTTTATCTCCTTTCGTTTTCGCTAAGTCAAGAAACATCTTATAATAAGTAAATCATAAAACAGAACCCCTCTCCTACAGATGATGTAATCACAAGGAAAAACGCTAAGAAAAACTTAAAAAAAAAATAAGAAGAAGAAATGAACATATGGATGGGAGAAATGAAATGTTCTCTATTCCATATATATAATTTTTAAGTTCAACCATATATTTTAAAATTCAAGTTGAATAAAAATTCAATAAAAACACATTTTTTAATTGGCATGGGAATAGCACCTCCAGAAAAACTGAACTAAAAACAAAATACACATTAAAAATAAAATAAATAAAATTCTTGTGCTGTTGGGATGTCATTTGTAAACACGATCTCGCCTTTTTAACACATTTTTTAAGTTTGAAAAAAAATTATAATACAGGAATATTGTATACTTTACATTGCGGATACCGGTTTTCGAGCCCTTGCACAGGGCTTCGGAAAAACGAAGACAAAACCTACACTTTTAAACTTTTAGAGATTAATAAAAAACATGATTAACTAATTTCAATACCTGGCTAGTACTGTACGACTACTGGAAACTACTAGAAAGCTCAGTCAAGCACCAAATTATTAAGAATATCAATGGTTTCTTCAAGCTCAAAAGATGTCTCCCCGAAATAAAGTTTCGATATTACGTCATTGCCGAAGGGGTAAAAAACACGAAACAAGATACAAGCAAATGAAAAATTAATATTAGCTATTTTGTTTTAAAATAGTAAATTTAAAATTAAATCGGCTTAACGTGTTTAGTTATCATCATAACAATTGTATTCAAGAGATTTGGAAATATTCGACAATCAAATCCAGATTCTCGCACTATAAATCAAAAGAAAAATTAAACTTAACGAAATCTTTTTCAGGAGAACGTAAACACGCTATACATGCTTTAAATCTGTCTTGAAAGGCATGAAAATCCTAATTGAAAACTAATTTCTTGGTATATTTAAAAATCTAGCTTACTTATTGACAGCGTTGACAATTCGTTTGCTCGAATGGAACAACATCGAAGTCATGATCGAGAACATTCGAATTCAATCCTCGCCGATAGAACGATTATGAGAAAATAAGGCCAAAGCTACTTACAAAACTACAACTGTGAAATCCTATTTTCATTAAAATTATCAAATATTTATAGAAATTTGTTAATGAAAAACTAACTACTTACAGGGTAGCAGCAAAACGATGAACCAACTTGAAAAGTCTCTTCAGATTGAAGATCCTGTAATAGAACACATTCAATTACAAATATAACGAAATCATACATAAATCAGCAACTCATCAAACAGTATTAAACTTGAAAAACGTACATTGACAAATGAGACTGAAAGTGGGCATCCGAATCTTACGCCAGCAGGGCTTATAATGGGAAAAGGAAAAAGGAGCAGCTGATAGGACTGAAGTTTCATCACGTGACAAAAGTAACCAATCCACTGTCACCGATTGAGACGCGAAACCACAGATGCCAAGCCGGTGTTTACCGAGGTTTTTCTTTGAGAAAAAGTTCCAAAAATAATTAAAAATTATCACAAAGCATTTTTAAGACTTCGATAAAGCCCGCCTTCGGTTTATTTTTTTCCCTTATTTTTTGAGAATTTTAGGAAAAACCTCAACACGAAAAAAGCTGTATTTCTGCATATTTTTCAGGATTGTACTGTCATACCATTACCATACCAGATAACGAGAGCTCAGTTCTTCGCTCAAGTATTAATTTCATCTACCGAAACACATTTCTTAAAGACTCCAGAAGTAATAAGTATTTTTTTTTTTTTTATTCGCCATCGTAACTATTGTCGAAAATAGACTAATTTGAAAAATCTGTTACTACGAACTGCTAGATTTGACATAAATTATCATTTCGATAATTTATCCAAATGATAAATTATTATTTTTTCCCTTTGAATGAAGCTTTTTCTAGTTTAATCTAAAGCCTTTACAGATAAAAATCGTTAACTTAATTAACCAGAGCGAACTGTTTGTATAGTGCCAGTATGAATGCTTTATGAATGCCAGTAATAAAAATAAACTAACAATAAAATTATTTCAATGTATTATTACTATTAATTAAAAATCTAAATTCTCTAAATATTATAACAGATAATTGGAAATTTACAAATATAAATTCTTTAATTTGGCTTTAATCTCTTCTTTTTTATTTATTTATTTATTTATTTATTTATTTATTTATTTATTTATTTATTTGCCTACACAGCTTTAAAATATATTTTTTTTTTCTAGGACTACTATAGCCTAAAACATATAAGACAAATGGGGACCACTACCTACAGAGCAGATTTAACTACTATCTAGGACTACTAATGCAAAAAAGAAGAGTAAACCACTGCTCGTCTAAATAAAAATAAAAAGTTATTCATCATCAAATATCAAAGAAGTTTTTAACTGATACAAATCTTTGATATGTGGACAAAGTCCAGCTATTTTTCATATGTAGAAAGATTATGAGTACATTTGTAACATTGTTAATATTGCGGTTTTGTTTTTGTTTTTTTATGTCTACTAAAAATTGATGGATAGTTTTACGTCTCTTCGACAAAATGACAAACTGCAAAATTCGAATGCCTTTGGATTTCTTTGAAATTCTTACTTCGTAGGAACATTTTTATTAAATTATTGCTTATTCTGGACAATAAATACGTTGGCGAATAAAAAATTACTTATACTTCTCAAATCCTACTTAAGAAATGACTGAAAGTACGTCAAATTAGAACTTCTGAGCGATTTCGTTACTGCAAATTGATTAGCTGCTCTCGACATCCGGTATGGCAGTACAAACCTAAAAAATATGCAAAAATACTTAATCCTTGAAAAATACCAAGCCACGCCTACTCTGGATTGGAATACAGTAAAACCCCGTTATTACGCTCCCGCTTATAGCACTATCCCGTTCTTAACGCTCCTTTTGTACGGTCCCTGGAATTTTCTATATAACTCTCTATACTTTTACCCTCTTATAACGCTTCAAATCCCGCTTGTAGCGCTTTTTTATATCGGAAATTTTGTATCGAAAAGAAATGTAACACTGTAACGATTCTTTTCTTTCCCTGGTAGGAGGGAATCTTCGAACTCTTTGAAGCGGAAATCCCTTTCTATAAGTGAAAAATTGCAAATTCTTCGTAAGTACGACGAGAATTCTACACTAAATCAGAAGGTTTTCGCAGAATCTAAGAATTCCCTGATCCAGTCTGAGAACAATAAAAAAAATAAGAATGGAATTATCAATTCAGCGAAGGATGGTTGCAAACGTAAAAAAGTAGTGTGGAAAATGTGAAGATGCCGAGGAAATTCTAATTGAATGGATTCATCAGTCCCGTGATGCATCAGTGCCATTAAATGACCCAATCATTCAAGAAAAGGCGCGTGAAATAGCGGGCAGTGCACTAAAACTGCTCCGAAAATATATTTGTATTGCTCCTAGTGGAGTATCAATTGATGTTAATAGTTTCTTGAACCGCATTGAAAATGTCGTAATTTATAACAGTAGCATACACACGCGGCAAACCACAATCAAAGATTTTTTTAATAGGAAATAAGCTCACATTTGCACTATATCTATTTCAGAATCAAGTATCTTTCCTGTAAAATGGTGTCTAAATGTTTCCCCATCATATAAATCATTCCCCGTTTATAGCGCTATCCCGCTTATTACGCTTGTAGGTCACGGTCCCTTGACGAGCGTAATAACGGGGTTTTACTGTAGTTTATTTAATCTTAAAATGACGTTATAATGGAATATTGCAGATAAAGAACATATTTTGAATAAATATTAAAAAGTTAACAATTGAAATAAATCAAAAATAGATTTATTTTATTTTAATTAATAAGTTCAAGCTTCAATGTGTCTTATTTATAACAACATCTCTTTTTACTATGTTGGAGGACGTAGGTAGAAAAATAGTTACATCAAATTTGACACTGCGTCTTTCTGTTTCTTCCCTTAAAGGTAGATTAATTTCTGGGGAGGGGCACTGAGTATTTTTTTTATCTGGAAAGGGGGCGATAGGCCAAATAAGTTTGGGAACCTATGTTGTAGATCTTAATAATAAGTTAAATTTAAAGGCGCGATCAGGCTCAGAGGACCGCGCGATGCCACAACCAGCATGGGCAGGCCAGTGAGGCCGCTGGAGGTTAGGCTCCAGTGATGATAACCTTCGGGACGAAGATGAAGTCGGGGGGGGGGGGTCGGCCCGACGCTCGCCCGCCTTTAACTCCGGGGAAAGAAACCCTACACCCATGCTACAGAGGGCTGGATAGGTCCTAGGCCCCGTTTGGAGGAGAAGGAGCGTGGAAAAAACTCCCACTCCCCACCGAGGCCTGGAATCGAACCCGATACCTCCAACCCGCAGCCAAGCGCCCTTACCCACTCGGCTACCGGGCCCACAGATCTTAATAATATAAAACTAATTTTAAATATTAATAAGAATATTAAAATCACATAAGTTTTCCAGATAGGGATGGGCGGTTTTGACCAGTTTTACGTTAACCTAAAACCTGTACAAAAACCTGAGAAAAAAAAACAAAAACAGATATTTTTTTAAGTAAAAGCCTGCAATTAAAAGCACGAGTGTGAGAAGATTAAAAAAATAACAGATTAAAAACTCACCACGTTTCAAACCTCATCTTGTGCTTAGGGTTTTTTATCAAGTGTTTTTTATCTTAAGATATTTATTTATTTTCTTAATCTTTTTAAATAAGTTATAATGTAATAATAAGATCATTTTGAATACGGCGAGTTATCGTTTAAAAATGAATGATGGAATATAGCTTTTTTTTTATTTTTATTTCTTTTTAATAAGTTTTAGGTTAGGCCTACGCTTAGATGGCGACATTGTAATTTCATTTATTTTTCATTCGGTTTTTTTTTTTCTTTTCCGGTTTTGCAGGAAAAAAAAAACCCGATTTATTCGGTTAACTTGAAAAAAAAAAACTAATAACCAGTTAAAAACCCGTTAACCGAAATAAAATACCGGTAATCGGTTTGTAAATACCGGATTTTTTTTTTTTTTTTTTTTTTGCCCATCCCTCATTAGGAAGTTTCTTGAGATTGCAATGATTTAAAAATCCCATTAACAGTTTTTTTTTTTTTTTAATAGCAAAAACGAATTACATAAATAACAGTTTTCTGTTGTTTCATTCATAGGCGTAATTTTTTTCTCGAATCAGCTTTAAATATTAACTTTTAGTAGTAATTAAAATAAACTATGAATCAAAGCTAGTATTTAATATTTCGAATCTGTAATTACTAATATCTTTACATTACAACATGATAGGTTTTGACATTGCTCAATAAACAGTATTGCTCAATAAACAGTCCTAAGTCCCTACGGTGAATGAAGATCCTCCCAGAATGCAAAGCAGGTTATAGATTGAGCTTTCCTGGCCGACCGCTAACATTGAAACAGAAGAGAAGCGATCTCTTCTCTTTCAATGTTAGAGGTCGGCCAGGAAAGCTCAATCTATAAGCTGCGTTGCATTCCGGGAGGATCTTCATTCACCGTTTTTTTTTTTTAAATATTTAATTAACATTTTCTACGAGTAGAGGAGGGTAGGGTGGTAAGCAGGGACGGATTTTATGGCTTTGCAAAAGGGAAGGGGGCGACGGTCACCATTCCGAAGTGTGTGATGGGTATGGACTATCCCTCACGTAGCCGGGGGAGGATAAGGTCCGGAGGCCCTCCCGGGAAAATTTTAACCTTAAAAGACGTATTTTTAAGCTATGATTTTTGATTTAGCCATCCCATTATACCGGTCTTCATCCTAAGGAGGTCATGCTCTGGTAGGATCAGGGCCGTCGCGTGGTTTGTTGGCGCCCGGGGCAAGATTTCGTCAGGCGCCCTACACTTGATATTTGCGCCCCCCCCCCATCCCAAAAATGTACAACCAAAAAAAAAAAAACGGAATTTCCAATTTTTTTTTATTTTTGCCGTGCTGCTGCGCCCACGAATTTCCAATTCAACAACCAAAAAAAAAAAAGAATTTCCAAATTTTTTTTATTTTTATTTTTGCCGTGCTGCGGCGCCTCCCTGGCCACAGCGCCCAGGGCGATCGCCCCGCCCACGCGACGGCCCTGCTATGCAGTGCTAGGATCTCATTTTAAGGAAGGGTGGGGTAGTTGGACCATATGGCTACTACCATATGTTATGGAAATCCGTCAACCGTTTTAACGTGATGAGTGTACAAACAGGCAAAGAGAGGGGAAAAAGTGTTCAAAATAGAATAATAAAGTATTGCTCCCAATTAGACGTATTGTCACGGTTAATAACGGATCCTTATAATAATTAATAAAATAATAGACAATAAGGACTAGATTCAGTCACTCCAGCCATCACAGTGGATAAGAGTCGAGAACTCCATCTAAAATGTATACTAGTTAGTATAGTGAAACAATAGTTTCATGGAAGCTATAATTTCTCAATAGGTCTGGGGGGGGGGGGTGAAGCTGCTGGGCCCAGGAAACTGCACCCCTATTCCTCATTAATAAATAAATTAAAAGAATCACACATACACTGACAAAGATTAAATAAAATCTATTTACGCTAAATTTTCTTATTACAGTATAGCAAAGATAAAAACCACACTTACAATAAGTAAAAAAATACAATATCAAATTTTAATAGGTTCAATATAAAGTATATGAATATTTTCAAGCATCGCTCACTGATAGAGTCTATTCTACTTAGACAAGTTTTACGAAAGTTAAAATATCTTTTTCAGAATTTCTTCTAATGGGACATAAAAATTAGAAGTAGTTAAAAAGTTACGTAAACAACGTCAAAGAAATTAATGACACTTAAGAGGTATGACTCATGCAGTGGCTTTCACTTGTCTGGACTAACGATTACGTCAAATGAAGGTGAATACATTCGTTGAGAGATGACGATGGTCGAAGAACATCGAAAGGAAAACATCAGCATAAGCAATGTCCTCCCCCACCCGACCCGACCCGACCAACACTAACCATCTTCTCAGTTTATCATCCAAGTCGATTTCTGAGTCAAATAGTTTCTTGGGGTTGTATTTATAGGCAGCCTTACGTATGGGTTTCTTAGCCAATCAGAAACCCCTCTAGAAGACAACACACGAAACTGTTACTGACGTCATGCCAACAAGGTGTGAAGAAGACTCTCTTCCGAAATAAAAATGGCGACGTACATATTGAGAAAATACAGAATTTCGAAGTATTTTTCGACCATATCTGTAGAAAACTCATTTTTCGTCAATGAGATGTCGTCTTAGATCAATCAGCAAACATTTGTGTTTCCAAATATTTCAGATTAAACAGCAAACCGAATAAACACAAAGGTATTTGAAGGTTTTTTTTTCCTTTGAATGGTGACAGTATAAATAAGTATAATATACAGTATAATAAGTCTTAAATACAAAAGAATATATGTTTATACAAAAGATACCATGGTTTGTCCAAATACATATATACAATCATTCCAAATCTAGTTCTAATCACTTAAGGAAGGGAAAATAGTGAAAAAGGATAAAACATGTCACAGGGAAAATATATAAGTAAACAAAATATACCGTGACAGTATTAAAGACAGCAATTTAAGAAAAACGTCCAGAATTAGTGAGTCGGAAGGGCTAGTGAGTCGTGTTTCATCAGGACAATGTCCAGCCTCAAGTGTCTTTGACAACTTGACAAAAGATGTTGGAGCTCGATTGGAATGGTCTACCCCTATCCACCATATTCACCAGACCTCGCACCCTCAGATTTCCACCTATTTCGATCGTTACAAAATTCCCTTAATGGAAAAATCTTCAACTCTTTGGTCGAGAAAAAAAATCATATAGAAAAGTTTTTCGCCGAAAAACCTGAGAGATATTGGGAGGATAGAGTTTTCACGTTGCCTGAACAATAGAGAAAGGTTGCGGAACAAAATGCAACTATATAATTTAATAAATGTATACCAAATTTTAAATGTGCGTTTCAATTTTCCTTCAAACTCAGCCGAACTTTACAGACAACCCAATATTTTTACACATCCTCCAGGTCAATTAGGGGGGGGGGGAATGGTCGTCCCCCCCCCCACCTATTAATCCGAACCTGGGGATAAGTATCCAAGTGGTAAAGCGCCTGAATGCAGTTTAGAGGTCGGGAATTTCTCCATGCTGAATTCTCCTCCAGACGGGTCCTAGATTTCACCTAGTCCTTATAAAATGGGTACATGTTTAGCGACCCATTTGGGAGCATTTATCCTGTAAGTCCGTCAGTGTCTGACCCCATCACCCCCTAACAACTCCCGAATGAAAATTCGGATTGGCAAACGGACTTCACCATCGTGTTCAGAGGACCAAACAGAACAGAGTACTTATTTCTGCCTATCCGGAAAAATGCGGACAGGTCTATTGTTTGTTTCCGCTAATTAGGTTTTTTTTTTGTTCGACAACTACTGAGCTGATCGACTTGAAATTTAGATAAGCTTTAGTTTAGAACAGTGTCTAATTACAATCTATATTTTTATTCGATCGTATCTAGAACAGTTTAAGGACACAGTCGACTGTTTTCGAATTTTCTGGATAGGCAGAAATAAAAAATATTCTTTGTATTGTAGTAGTGGGACCGGAGTTCAGAGACTGACGTCAGAGCGCACAGATTCTCATCAGACGTCATGCCGTAGCACACCCACAATCCACGACTGGCAACATTTTGATAAGTGTACAGGGAGTTAAGGATGCTCCGATATCAACATGGACAGTGTCATGTCAATTGGCTGGCAAATTTGTTGTCCAGCCATCTGTTGCGAAGGCTACCCTTAACTGCAAGCCATAGCCGTCATCGCTTAGAATGGTGTTGCACCAGATCTGCGTGGGGTGCAGAAAGGAACAGTGTAGTGTTTTGCAACAAGGCCATCAGGAGGATTCCTCTGCCATTGTGGAGTGCCACACAGCCCTTCAATGTGTCTCATGTTTTGGGGTGATATCAGCGCCCATAGCCACTCACTTTAGTATGCATTACGGACACATTAACAGCACGCCTCTACAGGCCCCCCACATCAAATTCCGAGCCCAGGTACCAAATGCAAAACCGGGCCCCCCCCCCCCATGTTATGAAACAAAATCAGAAATTCTATACTCCAAGTGGCGCGGTCACCTTAAGACTAAAAAAAACAGAATCTGTTCTACACTATAAACATACTGTAGATTTCACCCCGGGCCCCTACAACGGCCGGGCCCCGGTGCTGTGGGACCAACTGACCCCCCCCCCCCTTGTGGGGGCCCTGCGCCTCTACGTTGATGAGATGCTGCGGCCCGTTGCACTACCATATCTGCAAAAAGTCCGAATTTTGTTATAAGGAGGGGTTTTGATTTGTTATAAGGAGGCAGTCTGTAAATAAAAGAACCCAAAAGCAAGACAAAGAATAGAGAAACAACCTCCAAGGCTGATTCAGGAATCAAGTTCTTTTATGTTAACATCAAGTTTGATATTAAGCTTCATTCTTCAAATTTTGAAACTTCTCAACAGCAGAAAGAATATTATGCTGTCTGTTGATATTGGTAGTAATATTTTTTTACTACTGTATAACAATCTGTCAATTGTAATAATATATATTAACTCCTGCTTAATGAATGTAGATGGGACTCACCTTATAATGAATGAAGTTTTTGGGAATCTCAATATAGCTTCAAGTAGATCATTTGACTCTCGCTATAGCATAAAGTTAACCCAGAATATCAACAAAGTGCTTTTTTTAATCCTTGGGCCATTCAGTCCAGTGGTTTAAGTGCACTGATTGCAAATTAGAGGAGGACAGGTTCAATTTCTTGGGTTGGTTGGGTATTTTTCCAGTATTTCTTCTCCAGATGAACGCTAGGGTTTACCCAGTCCCCTATCAAATAGGTACCAGGGTTCTTACTCAAGGGTTAAAGGCAAGTGACTCTTGGACTGACCATCCGATCTCAACTAGTCCCATTGGTCGAGAATTGCTGGGAGCCTAAATCTCCCATGCACCCAAGACCTGCATGTCCTGTAGGGTATAGCTTTAACCTTTAGCTGTTTTAATTCTCTTAGTGTAGTGTCTATTATGTAGTATTGTGAAATAATACTAAACATGTTTTTATTTTATTGCACTTCAGAAGATAATGAGTTTTTCACTTTTATAATGACTTGTTACGAGTTCTGAAATCAAAATACTTATATTACTTATACAATATGTTTTGAATGGAAAATAAATTTTAATATTCACTTAGATCAAATTTCTACTTTCCTATTCCTACAAGAGCAGCCTCCGAGTAGTAATAGAGCTGTATTAATTAATAGGGAGTGCCAGAAACAGTAACTTAATGCCATATTAAATTGATCTGGATTTCATTAATCGGCTGTACTATCAGAAATGCGTTATAAAGTGTGCGCACACTTGATTCTTCAAGGTATCATTATTACTATTTTTTCACTATAATCTGAAATCAATAGGACCACAGTACTGGAATTAGGTAAGAAATAGCAATGTTTGTTTTACTTTTAAATTAGATGAATTACAACCGTCAATTTATCTTTTTTAATCATTATTTAGGATTATTATTATTACTGTAGAACTTCTAATATTTCATTTAAATTTGACGACTTGTATTTTCAATAAATTTGTTTTGAATAGTGGTTTCTGAGGCTCTTCTCGATTGGTTTTTTATTGGAATATCTACTCAGCAACATCAACTGGCAATTTGGCTAACTTATAATAGTACAGGATACAGTTATTTCATGGAAAACATTCAATAAAACTTCAAACATATACAGAGTACAACTGAGTTAACTGATGCATGCACCTCAGCCATGCAGGTCATTTGTCAGTCAATGTTTGATGCCCCTCAGGTCATGAAAAAAACCTTCTTGTTTTCAGATCTTTTCAGAATTTAGAATGTCAGATATGGAATTACAGACTTGTATAGGTTTCTAATAACATAAATCCCATCCAAAACATTTCATGTAAAATAAGTTGCCAAGACTTACACGCTCATAATGCTTTCATTGGTAAAAAGATACGAGATCTCATGTAAAGCCAAGCCCCTAACTCTACGAGGCCTAACTCTACAAGCCCTAACTCTAAAAACCCTATATCTTGGTCAAAAAGTATGGCTTGGCCGTTTCGTGGCTGTCGCACAGACAATCCCATGGAGTTATGTAAAGAATATGGAGTATGCCAAGGCATACTTTTTGACCAAGATATTAGGGTTTTTAGAGTTAGGCCTTGTAGAATGAAGGGCTTGGCTCTACATGAGATCTGATAACTTTTT